>JZKD02S1734434.1:360939-375173 GCA_000966675.3 Picea glauca
GATGGACATAAGTATGCTTTTTGGAGCATAAGGATGAAGACATATATACAAGCACAGGGGTTTGAAATTTGGCAATCAATTGTAGATGGATACACAGTACCAGTAGTTCCACCAAAAAATGACAAAGCAGTGAAACTTGGTCAGAATAATTCCAAAGCTACAAATGCACTTTTGAATGGTCTCAGTGAAACAATATTCACCAAGGTTGCACATTGTAAATCTGCCAAAGAGATTTGGGACAAGCTTCGAAATATTTATGAAGGAGATACAAAAGTCAAAGCAACAAAAATTCAAACTTACAAAGGTCAGTTCGAACAACTAAAAATGAAGGAAGATGAGAATATTGCATCCTACTTCTTAAGAGTTGATGAAAAAGTGAATGCAATCATAGGATTGGGAGAAGAAATCAAAGAATCTGTAATTGTTCAAAAGGTACTAAGATCTCCTATGAGATTCAACCCTAAGATATTAGCAGTAGAAGAAAGATCAGATCTGAACTCAATAAGCATGGATGAACTGCATGGAATATTCATAGTTTATGAAATGAGAACTAAACAAGAAAATCTAGATGTAAAAGAAGCAGCCTTCAAAGCATCCAAAAGATCAAAGCAAAAGAAAAAGGAACAATAAGAATATAGTAGCAGCAATGACGTCTCCGAAGATGATGAAGAAGTGGCCAACTTCGTCAAAAGACTGAACAAGGGAACCAATGGTAGGTGTAGTGATAATATTCCTTTAATTTGTTTTAATTGTGATAGTATTGGTCATTTTTCTAACAAATGTCCTCATAAGAAAAAGAGAAATGATGAAGGTTACTGTTATAGCAAGATTTTCCTCACCATTGCTATCTTGCATAGAGGGTCTTTTTCCATTTCCCTATGCAAACTTATCATGCCTTTTTGATAAATCCAGAGCTAAAAATATACATTTTTCCACATATACACTCCCTATCTGTTATGAAAGATGCGTATACACTCGTTGCTCCCCTACAACCCACATACATCAGGATTTGTGCCAGAAAATACAAAATGAGGTCGGGTTTCCATGTCATGACAAGAGAGATCTGATCCTTGGCCTTCCATATACTGGAAACGTTCTGACTTGGCCCTTCAGTTGCATTCTGAAGGTTATAAGAGCACAATTTCGAGCTATGGAAAAGAGAGAAAGCATTCAAATTTGAGAGCAAAGTTACTCTGGAGAAATTACTTCATATTGAGTCTGCATCCTTTTGTCCCTCAAGTCTGAACATAGTGTTCAGCCCCCAAGCTCCTTCCCTATTGTTGAGAGGACTTCATTACCTCTTTCCTATGAGCTTTCCTTTGGTGGAGGATTGAAGTGGTGGAGACCCAATTAGAAGGAATTCGATTTCTTGGTTTAGAACTGTGCCAACATGAAAGTCTGTAATGTTGTCACTTCTGTTGATCAATTATTAATAGAAATACTCCTTTCCCATCCTATTGATATCTTGCAAATATATGATTATTATCCATGGGCATTTTTGTACTGTTTATTAATGGATTATGCTATCTGATGTGCTAACCCCTTTTATATTATCACTGCATACTTTCTCTTCTTTTTTGTTGAGAACTTCTCACAGGTATAAAGCTTTGGGCCAAAGTGCTCAATGGTGGAACATCATCAAATGTTGGATCGAGGTAGGCCTCTTTCTTATATTTCACATTAGTCTATATAGCATATGTTGGAATTGAGTTGATTTCTGTAGTCATACTTGTCTGTTGTGGTTTACCCTTGGCCATAGAGAGTTTTTCCCTTGTAACAAAAATGGCGACTCCACTAGGGATAAATATTCCTTCTAAGGGTTGAAGTACTTTTTCTTCTTACGTTGCTCTTTTTCCTTTGTGTTTCTTGTTGTATCACTGCTTCACATATTCTATTCACTCTGAGTCTGAGTTTTCATCCTTTTTCCCTTGCCTGGCCTTGTTTTAAATCATATACGCCCTTTTTGCCTTGACAGTCACGTATACACGCTTGTTGTCTCACTGCAAGAAGCATATATATGCTCTCTTCTCCTAAACAATCACGTATACCACTTCCCCTTGCTTGTTTTCTTGCTTTATTGACTGCTGGGTGGGATTTGAAGATTGTTGAGCCTTCTCAGGTCTCTATAGTGCCTGTTGAGATTATCTGGGATGACAGGAAACCTGTTTGGAGTTGAATTTTTGGGCGGAGTCTTTCTCTTTGTTTTCCATTTTTTATTTGTCCTTGTTCTATGGGCTGTTTGCTTGGCTGCTTGGTATTCCATTCGATTTATTTCTTTTATACACAATAGAATTTATATATTAGGTTGCTCATCAGTCCATGCAATTTATTTTTATTATATTGAAAAATAAATAAATAGGCATTTTGCGTTGGTTGGCATTTTTGTCTTTGAATCTTTATCATTAGATTAGCGCATTTAGCGAAAGATTGCATTTTACTTCTAAATTGTAGAGTTGAAATTGAAGATTGCACTGTTTTTATTAGCATATCATTCATTGAAAAGTTAAAGATAGAATTTGCATTATATCCATGTTTATTTTCTTGCAGAGTCATAACATCATGAGTTTCACTTCCATACCTTTTTGAGTAACCATGACCAATAAAATTTAAGCTTTAAACTAAAATTGATTAGTCACAATTTTATTTTTTAGGGTGCACAAACTAGCCTAGGATTTAGTGCCTTGGAATAGGATTTTGTGAGTAAACTTCTCCAAGGCAATTAAATCAACATATGTGTCCGAGACAGGGAGTTGAGAAGTCCATTGTATCATTGGTAATATCAGGTGGCTTCTCTCACACCGGAGTTAATCACGAGGTCACGTGAAGTTAGTTGAAGGGATAACCCCTGGATACTAACCTAGCGTTAGAGATATTTCTGTGGATTTATTCATATTTGGGGATCTTTCAAGTACCCATACCTCTGTGAGAGGCGGTTCTTTCAAGGTTTCGGGCTTTGCTACCCTACCCATATGGTGATCCAGACTTACAACTTCTCTCCTGTGCATCGGTTATACAGTGGTTTATTAGTTTCTTGACTTAGGTATCTCATAGGTTACTTGCAGGGGTTATTCTCCTTGTACCCTGAGTCAGATAGGGGTCGAACAACACACAACCTTTATAGAGGATTACCTCTCCAGGGGGATCTAATGGAATGGTTGTTAATCCTATGAGGGCCCTTATAATTGATTCTGTTACCTACAGAATTTATTAGGGAGTCTCAGGTCCCTCTTGGACGAGGCATACCTTCTTTAGCGAGGGAGGCCACTCAGCCACTTTAGCCCGTTTGCATGCATATTGGCCGTTTGACTTTTTGGTATTCTCTTTGACTACTAGTTGGCCTTAAGATATATTGTTTATTTATTGGAGAGTCATAAGTTGTCATGGATTCGGACCAACTTCCTCGCAGGTCCTGTTGTTTGTTACAGTTACCACCGGTTTTTGATTTCTTGCCTTGTAAAAGGCGTAGAGTTATCAGGAGTGGTACACACACATCCACTTTTTAGACTTGTGGTTCCACAAGGATGAGTACAGAGTCTAGTTTTCAGAACACTGGGAGTTCTTCGAATCCCAATCCCACTATAGTTAATGGCACCCCTTTGACACCTGCAACCGCTATAGTTGGAGTGTCGGAGGCTTATACCGGTACTATGGCTTGGCCTATAGTTAATACTTCATCTCTTGCCTCTAACCGTTTTGGGGGTTTTGGCCACTCATCGAGTTTCTATGTTTAGACCATCCCCATGGCTTCTATTCCATTTTCTTATGGTATTCCTAACTTCACTTCGCAGTTTTCAACTGCCATCCCAGTTGTTGGTAATAACACTATATTTGGACTTGGGGGCACTACACCTCCTTACACTCCCTTCCTGTTTGGTGGTTCTCATATTCCCCAAGCGAATCCTAATGTAGGAAGTGTCCCTACTCTTAACCCCAGGTCTAATCCTTTTACAGATGGATGGAACAAACCAGCTGGTGGTCAAGTTTCGCCCTATATCCCTATCCCCTCGGTGCCAATTCCAACCAATAATTGTGGAATGACGAATCCACTTCAATCCTCCTGGTTCCCACCTGTAAGAGGTTAGTCTTACACTTTGGGCACTCCCCAACCCAGATCTAATCCAGTTGGGGGAAATTTTAACAACCCTCCACTTGGATCTAATCCAACAGGGGACAATTTTCATAACCCTTATCAGAACATTCCTGCTGGAATGATTCCCAATCCATCTTTTACGAATCAGCCTGGAGGTGGGCCTTATAATTCTAGACAAGGTTTTGGTCCTTACCAGAACCCTGGATGGAATGAAGTTCCTAATGCACAATCTTTCGCGAGAGGATGGGGTCAGATGTCGCAACCCCATCTCCCCTTTCTGGCCACGCTTAATCTGCCAGATTTGTCTAAATTAATGAATGACCCAGTGAGTCATGATCCCACATGCCCCCCTATCCCTACCAAACTTACGTCAAACATTCCAAAGTTTGAAGGTAATAATGGTGAGGAGCCTGGTGATCACATCACTAATTTTCACCTTTGGTGCTCATCGAATTCTCTGAATCATGATTCTATTAGATTACAATTGTTTTAATGCACTCTCATTGGAGTTGCGTCACAATGGTACATTGAGATACCTAGGGGGACATATGGTTCATTTCATCAGTTGGTGCTAGCCTTTCTCAACCACTTCCAACTGCCCATCTGTTACGATGTTGTCCTTGAAATTTTTTTGACTTTACGCCAGGGTACCGACACTCACATCTCGGACCATATCCAGGAATGGTGTAGACAGAGGCAGTTGATTATGAATCCTATACTCCAGAACTTTCTTCTAGAATGGTTCCTAAAGTATTTGCATGCTCCTATCTCAAAGTACGTTGCTAATTCTAGGGTATTCAACGAGGAAGAAGCTATCTTTAGAGCCCAACAACTCGATCTGATATATGCTCAGTCTGGGATGTTATACCACTTTCTTCCAGATGCACTGTGGCCAAATCACGATCCTAGATAGAATCCCAAACCTCATGCTAATGGCATTGTAGGGTCCGCCAATGTAAAATCCAGAGACTCGGAAACGAAGTCTGCCGAAGGACAAACTTCATCTAGATCCTCCAAACCCATCCAGTCGGCGGATGTACATTCTATACAATCGTCGAAGAACCCAAATGGTGACCAACAACCAGATGGGAACAAAATAAAATGTCGAAATAATTGTAAGGGTGGGAAGAATAATAATAAACCCAAGCACAAAGATAATAATGGGAAGTAGAATGACAATGTTAGATATGGCAATAGAGAGAAGTGTAAGGTGAAGTTTCCTTGTAAACTTTGTACCGATGACCACATTACACACTTATGCCCCAAACTTGTAGAGGCTACGAGGCTTTTAAATCTACCACCCACCGTGTTGACAAATCCATTCCCACACAACCAACACTTAGCCTCAAGTTCTTCAAATGCTGAAAATGCGCTTAGTGGAAGTCAAAACCCACCACCGTAAGATGGTGACCATTTTTGTATCAATATGGTCAACGAAAAAATTGATATAGCCATCCTCTCTCATGATTATATCTCTCCAAAATCTAGTACCAACCTAGAAGCTTCTCCTCCCCCACCAGAGACGAACTTACAGATTGAGAAACTAGAGCCACCGCCTTGTATTCTGAAAGGAGTAATCAAGTGCTCTACCCACAACCCTAATGCTAGAGCCACCAAGAACTACTCCATTGTGGGGGGTCTGGGCCAAACCCCTTGCGCGATGTCGGCTTTGGAGGTACTCCAGACGTGTCCATCACAGAGGAATGCCTTACTCTCTGCCTTAGGATCTCTAGAACCTAGCGTCTCGAAAGTTATCAAGTTTGATGTCACAGATGTGAAGCCTCGCTTACCCTACCATGTGGCTTTCTAAATCAACATGGAGTATTCTAAGTATACTATCAAATGAGAGGTCGTTGATGAAGGTGATGCCACTTGCGTGATGTCCCTGGTCTATTGGAAAGCTATCGATTCTCCGACCCTTTCCAAGTCGTAAAACATGTTGACTGCATTTGACGGTCATTCCTTCCGCCCTCATGGTATTCTCCCTGCCTTTCCGGTCCAGTTAGGTGGGAAGACGGTAGAGGTTGAAGTAGAGGTAGTTGATGCACCTCTCAATTATAACTTGTTACTAGGTCGCAATTGGACCTATGCTATGGTCGCTGTCGTATCGATCATCTTCCATACACTTTTTTTTCCTCATCAGGGGGAGATCGTGATGGTCAACCAATTATCCTTTTTGTACTCTAGTCCTAACGCATCTATTGGACCATTGATCCCAGTGAGCAACAATTCTCAGCCGACAACTGAGAATATCGGTGTCAGAATGTCTTCTTCTATCATGGGTACTTTCAACTTCTTAACACCGATTCACCATGTTTACGCCATGTCTAGTAGGCCTGCTTTAGTAGGGAGGTCCATTCCTTTCTTCACTTCCTATCTTAGTGATCCATGGACCCTACCTTCTCTGACTTCGTTGTGTGAAGGCCAGTCACATGTTGGCATGGCTATGCCACTATCGACAGTGGAGATTGCGTATCAAGCTGTTCTTGACTCTTTCGTTGATCCTGATCTTGTTACCTTGTAGACGGACGAGGAGGATCCCGTTCTTAGGCCTGTATGGGACACCTCTTAGATGAGACTTTTCCTTCGGACGAAGCCATCCTTGAAGCCATGAATGTTTTCGAGAGACCTTGGGATGATATGCATCATCAATCTTATTTTCTCCCAAGTCTTGAAAGAATCGAGTGAGATGATTTTTTATCTACTCTGAGTGAGATAGTCGGTCACGCCATAGTTCCACTTGATACGCACGGTATTTATGCCGAATGAAATATGGCAAGTATTTCTCCTATCATCTTAATCGATATCTCTCGTACCCCTGGAAAGATTGAGAACGTAAATATAGGTGCAGATTATTCGCCAGCAGAGATTTTGATCTACACCAACCTCTTTAAATAATTTCGAGATGTATTCGCTTGGTCATATGAAGAGATGTCAGGGATTGACCGTCGTATTTTGGAACATGAGATTAGGACTTATCCGAATGATAAACATGTTCGACAACGTCTTAGAGATGTTAATCCTAGGAAGGCCCCTGCTATTAAGGCAGAGGTGGAGAAGCTACTTAATGTTAGCTTCATCTACCCGATTCCCTTAATTGAATGGGTATCCAACCCCATTCCTATGAATAAAAATCAAGGAACCATTCATGTGTGTATGAACTTTCGTGACCTGAATAAGGCTTGTTCTAAAGATAACTTCCCCACGCCTTTCAATGATCAGATTCTTGATGAGTGTGCGAGAAGTGAAATATTTTCTTTTATGGATGGATTTTCAGGATATAACCAAATCCAAATCAAATCTGAGGACCAACACAAGACGACATTTATATGTCCTTGGGGTACTTTTTCATACCGGAAAATGCCTTTCGGCATAGAAAACGCCAGAGCAACCTTCCAATGTGCCATGATGTTCTCTTTTCATGATCTCAAGCACATAGTCGAAGCTTACCTAGATGATCTTACTGCTCACTCTCGCAAGAGAGTGGATCATGTTACACACCTTCGGCTGGTTTTTGAAAGATGTTGTTACTATAGAATCTGGTTAAACCCTCACAAATTTATCTTTTGCGTTAGGTTTGGTTGTCTCTTAGGATTCTTATTTTTTGAGACTGGCATCATGGTAGATACTCTTAAGGTTGAGGCAATACTTCAGTTGCCTCCCCCGTGCACGATTAGATGACTTCAAGGTTTACAGGGGAAAGCTAACTTTCTGCTTCGGTTTATAGTGAATTATGCCAATATCACTAAGGGTTTCATGTGCCTATTGAAGAAAGACACCCCTTTTATCTGGGATGAGTGAGCCCAGGAGTCTTTCGACTCTTTAAAGAAAGCCTTGGTATCGGCCCCTCTATTGAAATATCGTGATTGCAGCATCTGAAGACATGATTGGCATGGTTATAGTTCAGGAGGATTATGAACTCCATGATCACGTCATCTACTATCTTAGTAGAAATTTAGTTAGTCCTGAGCTTAATTAATCCCACGTTGAAAAGATAGCTTTGGTTGCCATTCACGTAGTCCAACGTTTATGACAATATGTATTTCTTTGCAAGACTATTGTGGTTGTCGATGTCAATCCATTTCAATACATCCTCACTAGGTGTATCATAAGCAGGAAATATAATAAATGGATTGTCATCTTACAAGAATTTGATCTTGACTTTGCTTCGGCCAAGTCCAAGAAATCACTAGTTTTTGTGGAGTTAATATCCAATTTTCCATGATTAGATGAGGATATTATCCATGTCGATTAGTTTGCAGATGAAAAAATTTTCCTTGTCTTGTCGTCCGACCCTTGGTATGGAGACATTGTTTTATATCTTCAAACCTTGAAGTTCATTCAACATCTCTCGTGATATGATCGACGATGTGTTAGATACCAAGACAAAAAGTATACCATCGTCAGCGACACTTTGTATCTCCGAGGATTAGATAGTATCTTACATCGTTGCTTAACCCATGAAGAAGTCGGGTCAGTCCTAAATGATTTCCACAAAGGGGCTTGTGGTGGTCATCTATCCGGGCTTGTGACAACCCAAAAAATATTGCGAGCCGGTTAATTCTAGCCCACCATATTTAAATATTACATTGAAGCTGTTAAGAAGTGTCACCCCTACTAGGTGTTCACATGAAAAATGTGCTCGCACCTAGCCCCTCTTCACCCAGTCATTACCGGTGGTCCCTTCATTAAGTGGGGTGTATATTTCGTTGATTGCAACCCAACTTCGGCTGGGGGGAATCAACACATTATCATGGTTTTCGACTGCTTTACTAGGTGGGTCGAAGTGATGCCTACCATAAAATCCGATGGGAAGACTGTAGCCTTCTTCGTGTTCAACCAAATTATCGCCTGGTTCGGTATCCCGAGTGATATTGTCAGTGATCATGGCAGTCACTTTCAAAATGAAATGATGGTAGAACTAACATCCAATATGGGGTTTATACATGGTCACTCATCTCCTTATTACCCCCAGGAAAATGGGAAAGTGGAGGCCATCAACAAGTCTCTCAAGACCATCGTTCAAAAAAATGTCATCCAGAGTAATTTTGATTGGCACATCATGCTATATCCTGTGCTTTGGGCATACCAAACCTTGGTCAAGACTGCCACCGTTTTTTCCCCTTTTTAGTTAGTTCAAGGTGTCGTTACTTCCTGTTGAATGTAAAATCCCTTCTCTCAAGTTGGCATTTGATCTCCTACCTGACACTTCAGATTTAGAGCGATGCATTGTACACCTAGAGAGTCTTGATGAGCAGCGTTGAGATGCCTTTATGGCTATCAAGGAAAATAAGAAATGTGTCAACGTTCAGTACGATAAGTCTATCTCTCCCCAGTTGTATGATGAGGGTGACTTGGTCCTCTTGTATGACCAAGCCAAAGAACCACTAGGGGCACGTAAGTTTAAACCCATGTTTCATGGTCCTTATATCGTGCGATGTGTCCTAGAAAAATGAGCATATGAGTTGGAAGATTACGAAGGGAATAAATTGGCCGAGCCCAGAAATGGGATCTACTTGAAAATTTATTACGCTTGAGCCCTAGGCTTGGGCAAAACCGTTTGTATACAAAAGTAAATTTAGTGTATATACATCTTTTCCCCCTTTTCTTTTTGTCTTTGGCTTGCTTATCGAGTTTTCCCTTTTGATTGGAAGATGTCAATAGCATCTTCGGTCTACCTAGTTTTCATAGATGGAGCCAGTTGCCATACATGGAACTTGGCTTCCGCCGCTTTGGTGATTTACTCACTCGAGGGTCTGCTGGTGTCTTCAGGTGGTGTATTCCTAGGGTCGTCCATGAATAATGTGGTCGAATATAGTGCTACCATAGAACTTTTGCGCGATGCTATCTCACATGGTATTCTCTCTCTAGAGGTTCGCCTAGATTCTCAGTTAGTAGTATGTTAGTTGAACGACCGTTACCACGTGCATGATCCTATGTTACTCCGTCGATTCCTACAAGTACATATTTTAGAACGACAATTTGATTTTATTACATATTTTTACATTCCGAGAAGTTCTAATCATGTATCTGATGCCTACACTAATTATGTTTTAGATTGGAATTTGTCACATTAATAAAGCAAAGAAAACCATTAAATCAATGTACACATTGTAAGATATAAGTAAAGCTAAATATCCCTCTTTATAGATTTCAAAAATATGGTGTTTATATTACAAAAATTGGGGCTAAAAACCTCAAAATACATATACAACCGATATACATATCCCAGGACATCTACGCCTGTGGCACTAGATGTGTGTCATGATAGCAAACCACATTGTTTGCGAGATGCTGAAAGAGTCATACCCATTCTCTAGGTACATCAACAACCTGTCGCTGCATGGCTTCAGGTAGATCCTCTACCTGAACCATAGGAATCCTTGGTGTCAAATGAGACAGGTTACCCTGCACATTCTCTAGGACTCTCTTTGCTTCTCCTCCTACCGTCGCATCTGTTAATTTTTAAGCCATTATTATAGTTCTTTACATTTCAATAGATAACAATAGAATAATACAAGATCACTGAGAAATACACAATTACAAGAGACACAACATTTATCGTGGGAAACCCTCTAGGGGAAGAAAACCCAACAAAAATTCCTTATTATAGATAGCCAATACAATGCCAAGAGATAACTCAATCTAATACAGAAGATCCTCTCCCAAAGATGCACCACTCTCTCTCCTTCTTCTCTAACTGCAGTTCCAAAACTTGTCTCTCAATGAGTAAGTGAGTTTTATGTCTAAGTGAGGTGCTAGCCTCCTTATTTATACAAGACTGGCATGTGTGAAGTGTCTCTTCACTGGTAGGGATGACTTCTCCAACTGGGTGGTTATAACCACCTTTATTATATTTCGGGGCCTCTTGATATATTCTGGGGCCAAATTCTTCTTTTTCCTTTTACAATTACATTATGACCAATCCACAATGGGGATTTATTCAAAGAATAATATATCAAATAATAGTAAGAATACACTTTGAAGTTACATTATTTTAACACTCCCCCTTAACAAGAAGGGTATTCTTCAACATCATCATGTGTGAGAGAGAGGACAACATCATCAACAACATCAAGTGGGTGAGAGGACAACATCATCAATATAATCTTGGAACACTAACTGGTGTATCTATAAATCATCGAAAGTTTTCTTCATCAGCAGCATCGTCATTCTCAAAGCAATGCAATCATGATCTGTATCAATATGTATTAGTATAAAATTGATACATCATCATCATCATAGCACGAGGCTGGCTCATCATCATAATACTGGACTGGATTTACATCATAGCTGTAAGGATGGAAGCACGGTGCTTGTCTTGCTTTACATCACAAAAGTCAAGCTGGAAGCAAGAAACTCGTCCTGCTTTACATCACAACAATCAAGCTGGAAGCAGGATACTAGACTGGATTTACATCACAGTTGTCAAGCCAAAAGATCAGTTCTAGTCTCATCTCATCGTCTTGCTTTACGTCACAACAATAAAGCTGGAAGCAAGACACTCGTCCTGCTTTACGTCACAACCATCAGGTCAGAAGCAGGATACTAGACTGGATTTGCGTCACAATTATCCAGCTGGAAGCTTAATGCTAGTCTCATCACATCATCTTGCTTTACGTCACAACCATCAGGTTGGAAGCAAGGTACTTGTCTTGCTTTATGTCACAACCATCAGGTCGGAAGCAGGATACTAGACTGTCTTTACATCACAACTATCTAGCCAGAAGCACAGTACTAGTCACATCACATCATCTTGATTTACATCACAACCGTCAGGTTGGAAGAAAGAGATGTCTCATCACAACAACTACTCCCCCTTTCGAGGAAGGTCCTTGCGGACTATACCAATATTATCTTGAAAGTTCTAAAACTTTATACAAGATAGAGGCTTGGTCAACACATCAACAACCTGTTCATCCGTGCTAATGTACTAGAGATTTAAGGCTCCTCTCTGCACCATGTCACAGATGTAATGATATCGGATCTCTATGTGCTTCGACCTGTCGTGGAATACAAGATTCTTTGTCATCTTTATGCAGCTCTGGTTGTCACATAGGATTGTGGTTTCTTCCATCTCTAGGTCAAATAGACCAGTAAACAACTTTCAAAGCCATATAGCTTCGCAGCTGGCAGAACATGCAACAATGTATTCTTCTTCCGCTGTGCTGAGAGCAATGCTGGATTGTTTCATACTCTTCCATGAGATCATGGTTGATCCCAAACTGAAACAACATCCTGAAGTGATTTTATTTTCAGAAATCCTTCCTACCCAATCTGCATTAGTATATCCACTCAATTTGAAATCATGATCTCCATCATAGCTGAGACCACAATCTATTGTACCCTTAAGGTACCTCATCACATGTTTTGTAGCCACTAGGTGAACATGTTTGGGTTCTATCAGAAACTGACTCAAAGTGTTCACGGCAAAACAAATTTCTAGTTTGGTGTTCGTCAGGTACATCAATGATCCAATAATCTGTCTGTACAGTGTGGCATCAATTAATTCTAACTAAGTATCCACTAATAGCTTCAGATTCGCTTCCATGGGTGTATTCATGGACTTGCACTCCAACATGCCGAATCTCTTCAGGATTTCGACTGTATACTTCCTTTGGTTAAGGAGGATCCTCTCAGGACTCTGCCATACCTCAAGACCTAATAAATAATGCATTAGGCCAAGGTCTTTCATTTCAAATTCCAAGGCAAGTCTCTTCTTACATTCAGTGATGAGATTTTCTTCTCTAGTTAAGAATCAGTCATCCACATATAGCAGTAATATTACTGGCTCATCGTTCATGACTTTGAAGTAGAGGTTAGAGCCTACTTTACTCGTGGTAAAGCCTAATCTCGTCAAGAAACTATCTATACGGACATACCAAGCTCTAGGAGCTTTCTTCAATCCGTATAAGGATTTATTCAATCTGTAGACATGAGACTTCCTATATTCAACTTCAAATCCTTGAGGTTGCTCTATATACACTTCCTCTTCGATGACACCATTTAGGAAAGATGTCTTTACATCCATCTAGTGCAACTTCCACTTCATCTTAGTTGTAAGAGCTATGATGGTTCTGATTGAAGTGTATCTGGCTACAGGAGCGAATGCCTCTTCATAGTCAATGCCTTCCTTTTGAGAAAAGCCACAAGCGACAAATCTTGCTTTATACTTCTCAATACTTCCATCAGCAACATGTTTTATTTTGAAGAGCCATTTGGAGGATACCACATCTTTACTCTTCAATCTGGGAACTATTTCCCATACTTCCTTCTTCATTATGGATTGATTTTCCTATGTCATGGCATCTGCCCATTCTTTCCTCTGAATGGCTTCTTCAAAGAAGGTAGGCTCCTCTTCTAGAAGATCAGACATCAAAGCCATATAACTGGAGAATGGCTTTGGTCTTTTCACCCGTCTCGTAGTTCCTTGGGGAACATCGTACTTTTCACCATATTGAATAAGCTCTCTAGCCCAAGCTGGATTCCTTTTATGGAGGATCATCATCTGAGGAGGTTCTTGGACTTCTGATATATCATGGTATTCTATAATTTCTTCATCAGGGGAAGTTACGACTTCCCTCACTATTTCTTTCACTCTGGGAACCTCCCTCATTGCAATACTGGGGATTACAGGTTCCTCTTCATAAAATTCTTCAAGATGGCATATTCCATATTTCTTGAGCACTACATCTTCATCAAAGGTAACATCCCTGTTGATCTCAATGTGATGGTGACTTGGTATATATATTCTAAAGGCCTTGGAGACCTTACAGTATTCCACAAATATTCCCTTCTTTCTTGAAGGTTCCATCTTGTTTCTCTTCTCTTTTGGTATATGAAGAAATACTGGGCAGCCAAATATTTTGAGATGGCTTACCTTTGGCTTCTTTCTGGTGAACACCTCTTCCGGGGTATTGAGCCCAAGTGACTATGGGATAATCGGTTCTACACATATACAACTGCCATTTTTGCTTCTGCCCATAAGCACATAGGAATATCTTGATCATGGATCATAGTCTTCACAGATTCCATTATTGTTCTGTTCTTTCGTTCAACTACACTGTTTTGTTGGGGATTATAGGGAGTAGTGAGTTCCCTCTTGATCCCAACATCTTTGCAGAAGTTCACAAACTCTTTTGAG
>JZKD02S1734434.1:391715-442048 GCA_000966675.3 Picea glauca
TGGGTTAACCCTAAAATAAGGAAAGTGGGCAAAGTGACCTAGAAGATGTTTTTAAGGAAGCTACTTGGAGAGTATAAATAAGAGGAAAGGATCTCTCATTTTAGACACACTTGAGCATATTGAATACCTATAGGTTTCTCAGGTAACCAAAGGATATTTAAGCCAAATTTATGAGGAAATTGAAGAAAAGAAGGCCGAAATTCAAGGAAGGATAAATTCTTTTGATCATGCTTTCTAAGATAAATTTTTTCCAGGTCATCTCACCATTTTAGAAATAAATTTTTTAATAGAATTCTTCTGACTGTGAAATTTCTATTCCATTGAGGAAACATATCCAAGTATCCATGGTAAAAAATTCAGCTTGTGGGTCATTGCATTTTTGTAGTTACACTCCGTGGAAAATAGGGTTTGTGGCTAGTCCTTAAACTAGTCAAAAATAGGTGTTTCGGGTAAACACGTCATAACTTCTTCATAACAGATCCAAATTAAGTAAGAGAAAATGTGTTGGTTATAGTATAGTCTTTAGTATTCTGTGCAATAGTTTCAGATCAATCAAAAAAATATTCCATGCGGGACACGCTCTACAAAGTCTCTCTCTAGAATAAGCCAGAATTCAACAAGGTGTGCCATTTTTTCCATAAATGATTTTCTGAGAGGTTCCAAGTAGTGAAACCTTGAGGAATTGCATAAAACACATTGAAATTTTTTTTGTAACAGTTTCATATCTTTATTCATTACAGGTAAAAAGTTATGATTATTTCAAGTTAGGGTTGTTGACTAATCCAAAACTGGTCTTGTGAGACTAAATAAACGTTTGATGAAAATGCTAGTCTCTTATTGTTAAAGTTAAGGAAGGCTTGTATGTATGTGATCATATACACCAGGTCTATTACAGAGTTACAAATCATATTTGGATGATGAAATTGATGAGGGATTTTGGTTGAGGTACAAGTTGGGTACATGGTTGAGACAAATAGTTGATGAGTTGACACATACATGAGATGTATAGTTGATGATGTTGGTACATATTGATGAGTCATAGTTGATGAGTACTTGAAAGATGATTGGTACATACTTGGTACATGGTTGGTTTCACTTGTTTATGGTACACGTTGATTACAGATTGTTTGGTACAGGTTAGCGCATGGTTGATGCACTTGTTTATGGTACAGGTTGATTACAGGTTGAGGTATAGGTTGATGCATGGTTCATGTTTATTGGTACATGTTTACAATGGTATATCTCACAGTGATAGTGTGATAGTGGTTCCATCATTCTACTTTTACTTTAGGGCGGTTGGATGGGGCAAGGACAGGTGGTTATAGCCACCTTCTGGTTGTAGCTAGAGAACATAGGGGGTTGTAGCCTCCTTCTGGTTGTAGCCAAAGAATTGGGGAGTTGGATATTCCCTCAGGTTGTAGCCTGAGAAACTAGGGTGTTGGATCCTCCTTCCAGTTGTAGCTAGAAAAAAAAGGAAGTTGGTGCTTCCAATGAATGCAATTCTTCAAGACATATAAGATAAAGCATTCTATGGTTTTCTCCTGATTTGGGTTTCCACGTAAAACATTGGTGTACTGTGTATGTGTGTGATAGTTCATTTCTTATTGCTCATTATTGGATAATAATTCTACATTGATATAACAATTGGATTATTTGGAGAAAAAATATTATAATTACATTATTACTGATTCACCCCTCCTCTCAGTAATCCAACACCAGGGAGGCAGGGAGTTGTTTAAAAAAATACTTGAGGCTTTGATGATCTATCTTAATTTGGAAGCACTGCCCCAATAGATCAGGGTGCCAAAGATTGACTACATGCAGAATAGACAAAATTTTCTTTTCATAGATTGATTGGCCCAAATGTCACTCTGACAATTGTTTGCTGGTAACGGCCAAAGGCTGACCATATTGCATAAGGACTTCTCCAATTCCTCTCTCGGAAGAATCAAATTGTAGGACAAAGGTCTTTGTGAAATTAGGAGGGGCCAAGACTGGAGTGGTGCACATGTACACCTTCAAGGTTTGAAAGGCCTGATTAGTTGCGGGAGTCCAAGTGAAATAATTATTTTTAAGGAGAGCAGTGAGAGGTGTCAAAATCTTTCCATAATTCTTAACAAACTTTTGATAATAACATGTTAAACCCAAAAATCCATGCAATATTTTGAGAGTCTTTAGGCGAGGCCAATCTTGCATAGCTTCAATATTTTTAGGATCCACTCTGACACCTTCCTTGCCAACAATATGACCCAAGTACTTGACTTATGAGGTGCCAAAAGCACATTTAGATTGTTTGAGGAAAATTTGGTGCTAAGAGAGTATATGTAGAACTTGATCCAGATGAGAAACATGGGTTGTCCAAGTTTTACTATAGATGAGGATATCATCAAAGAAAACTAAGAGAAAATGACAGAGAAAAGGATGGAAGACATGATTCATGTGGCTTTGGAAAGTGAAGGGAGCATTACACAAGCCAAAGGGAATGAACAAAAACTCATAGTGGCCCTCATGAGATCGAAATGCAGTCTTAGGAATGTCTGCCTCATTCATACGTATCTGGTGGTAGCCAAAATGAAGATCAAGTTTAGTAAATAACTGAGCACCACTCAATTCATCCAAGAGGTCATCAATGACATGAATGGGAAATTTGTCTTTTATGGTGAGTTTTTTGAGGGTGCAGAAGTTAGGACACATGCGCCAAGAGTCTTCTTTCTTAAGGAACATGACCACAGGAGAAGAGTAGGGGCTCGTACTAGGATGAATAACATTTGCAGTGAGAAATTCTTGAACAATGTTCTCAATTTCATTTTTCTGGGAAAATGGATGACGATAGGGACGAACATTGGGAGGAAGGATTCCAGGGACAAGGGGAATGGAATGATCATGTAGACCATGGAAAGGAGGAATTCCTTGGGGAGTGGAAAAAACAACTTTATGTTTAGAGAGAATGGATTGGATGTCCTACAACATAGAGGGTGTCTCAGTGGCATTAATGGCATGGAGTTGTGCAATAATGCCAGAATGACCCTTTTTGAGGAGATTTTCCATGCGATGGGAACTGATGATCTTCGAGGAACTAACGGTGATGCCTTGGAACTTATATTGTTGGCCCTCCTAGTTGAATTGCATGGTTAATTCCTTAAAATCCATAAGAATGGGACCTAGAGTCCTTATCCATTATGTACCCAACACAATTTCACAACCGTCCATGTCGATAGAAAACATATGAGATTTCATGTGGTACTGACCAATTTGGAGACACACATTTTCACAACGCTCCCCATATTTCATGGACCCACCATTGGCAATCATGAATTGAAAATTATGGATTTGAAAATGATCGGTTCAACTTCGGGAGGGTTGGAGGGTGGGGTCATGTTAGTGGGTTCAAGTGACTCGGCCATAGGGGGAACCTCGACATCATCTTCCAAAACATCCCCAGAGGCAACCATAAAACGTTTTTGTTCCTTACACTTGTGCCCCAGAAAATATTTGTCATCACAATTATAACAAAGGCCTTTGAGTTGGCGTTCAACCATTTCTTCCCTGGTCAATTTCTGGATCTTTAGTGGAGTGGAAGGAGGAGTGGGAATGACTGGTTTAGGGTGAGGAATAAAGGAGGATTTTTGGGTTTGGGAAGAGACAACCTGTTGTGCTTCCTTATCTCTTTTAGTATCTTCCACCCAAATCTAAGGTCGATCCATGTGGACATGGTCACGAATCTCATCCTTGAGGCCACTGATAAAACATTCTCAGAAAAAAGCATCAGACGAGCCCTCTGTACAAAAATCCAATCACTCAAAAGTGACTATAAAGTCTTCCATTGTGCTAGATTGTTTCAACTTTTTCAAATGGCCTAAATGTTTGGTTTCAGTTTCAAAGCATTCGTAAATCTCTGCCACAAATTGTGTCCAAGCCACATACCCTTAGCATACATTTTTTCTTTATTGCCACCATTGACAACATTCTTGATCTAGATGGAGAACACCATACCGGAGTTTGGAAAACTCATCTATAATGCCATAAAAAGATAAAAAAATGTTCCATTTGATTTACCTAGCGAGTGGGATCTGAGCCATGAAATTTTTTCACATCCACATGTGGAAGGCATAGGTCACGTTGAAAGTGATGGGGCTAAAAATTCTAGGAATTAGAGGAAGTTTCACCTTCAGAGTGCAGAGGTTGATCAAAGGAGGGAAGATCTGTAAGGATATTTATCTTGGCATATAACGTTGTAGTGAAGGATGCAATTTGGGTAGCGAGGTCCTGTTTGATGGTTTCCATTTTGGTGTCTATGGAGGAATGCATGTTTTTATTGATTGTGGAAAAATTGGCACTGATTTACCTCACTTCCTGTTGGGTCTCTGTGAAATTAGAGGATAAGAAATTGAAGTGAGATTCTTGGGTGTGGGCCTTGACGAAGAGGGAAAATTAAAAGGGATGGGTGGGGCCACACAGAAAATGGGTTATGGGGGAAGCGTAGCACTACAATCAGGGCAACAAGGGGAATCCAATGGGGTAAGGCCCAAATAAGGGTTTTGGAAGGGGGTCGAGTCCATGGGAAAAAAAAATTGTTGAAAAATGATAGGTATGACTGTGATAAGGGAAAAGAGAGGAATCCAACAGAATAGGGATAAAATAATGGTGACCATAGAATCCAAGCTCTTTTTTTTAACTCCTGCAGAGTTATATTCCGATATGAAGAATATTGAAGTGTTGAAATTCCCAAATTCTTAATAGGAATAAATGTGTAGTAATTTCGCAACCCGAATGTAGGAGGCACAATTGCACGGAAATAGATCTTGTTTGTTCTAAATTTTGTTTTCGTCGCAAGGGTTAGGGTATGCAGGGTGTCTACAGGTAAGGGTTTTCCCTATGCTATAGCTCTTTGATATATGTGCGGGGTCCAATAGTAGTATTCGACCCAATATCTCATGGCACCAACTAAGGAGGCTAGACCATACCCTTAGATGTACTTCCCGACTACCCATGTACTAGAGAGTATCTTCTTGAGTGTTGTTCTAGGTGGCACTATAATAGTCGGGAGTTTGATCAGTTTATCTATTGAGGGATTTAGGAGATCTAGGACGATCCGTATACAAGTGTTGTTTGTTGCACTACCACTCGAAGGGGTACCAACAGGGGTTACAAGGGTGGCCAACAAATGTGCTCTTAAGTACCACTTGTATTTACTGCATGTATGAATCCCCGAACATGGGTTTATGCGCATAATGACATATCTTTGTAGATTTAAGACGTCGGAATATGTCTCTACCCTGAAAAAAATTAATCGACAATTTTCTGCTAAGGAAAGTGCTCTAATACCACTTGTAGTATTCCATATATAAAATAGTATGCAGAGCATAAATATTTTAGCTAGAAATGGAAGAACAACAATGATATAACCAGAACAATACCATAATAATACCAGAATAACACCAAAAAGAGCACCTTCATTAATGATAGAAATGTTCAGTTGCCTCTTCGAGGGGGAAAATTCCAGTAGAGCATAGATCTATTACAATAATATCCAATACAAAACTTCTCATACCCTCTACTCCTATTTGAATTAAATCTGTCTATCCAAAAGAACAATCCATAGGAAGATCCTTCTAGAAACAAAAGCTTCTATTAGGTCTTCTTACATTTGACTTGTTCTTCCTTATTGCTAGGCCTTATTAATATTGGCCTTTATTACATGGAAATATATTATTCTACATATGTGAGGGGTTAGGGAGGTTGGGTCCCTAACAGATACATAGCTAATAGCTTCATCACAACATCTTCATGTTCTATACCATTGTCTTCCATGGCTATACCAATAACATCAAGGTGTTATTCTTTTGTAATAACATTGTTCCGAGTGAACTTTGAAAACCATTTGTGAGACTCTTGTTGGGATGATCTAGTGGTCTATATTCCTCAATATTTAATTATCAATATGGGTAATTAAAATTATGAGACACATGAACCATATGTGCTGAACTAATCTTAAAATTTCCTAAGAATTCTTAGTAAAAATCAAAGCAGTAAAATGCCACTCTCACAAATAGAAATGGTTCTCTTGGTCATGATCACTCAGAATTGACTGTTTATAGTAGGGAATCATATCACATACTGTCAAATTATGTATACTTGCAAACACACTATGTTTTATTCTACCAAGCTTCAAGGCCAAAAAGGGTTATCTCAATATGTGAGTTGAAATGTTGAATGAAAGGAAAAATAAGAAACATGGTAAGGAATTGCATTTTATGTCAATTCTGAGTATATTAGCATGAATATTGTTTGTATGAAATAGAATATGAAAGATCAATCAATCACATTGTTGTCTTTAACATCTATATCTGGAACAATCATATATCACATAATCATACTTCCAATCCTTTGCAAAACCTTATAGGGGCCATAATATTTGGGTGTTAATTCATTGTCTTTATTTTGTTGCTTGAGGGACATCTGTTTTGTTTTTTCATCCTATTTTGTGCCATAACCAAGTTATCCTCAAATAGTTTGAGAACCTCTTGTTGGTTCCCTACGTGGTCCTCCACTACTTTAACCTTTGTATTCCCTTTCAATGGTGATGTAATGGATGGAGGATGATATCCATAAAGTGCTAGAAATAGGGACATTTTTTATGAAGTATGGAAGGATGTGTTGTACCACCATTCCACCAAGGGAAACCACTTGACTCATTATGTATGTTCATCATATGTAAAGAAACAAATATATCCTTCTATACATTTATTCACAATATCATTTTTCCCATCGAATTGAAGATGGTAAGATAAGTTGTGAGCCAATTGAGTACCCCAAAAAGAAAATAATTCAGTCACTTACAATAATCTTGGGGACTCCATGTAGATTTTGAACTATTTCCATGAATGTTGTGGCTAATGTAATTTCTTTAAAAGGATGAGAAATAAAAAATGGGAATACTTTTTTAGTTGATCCACTACCACCATGAGGATAGCATTTCCTTTGGATTTGGGTAAACGTATATAAAATCCATTGAAACTACTTCCCAATGTTGACTTGTTATAACTAATGGTTGTAGGAGACCTGACATTTTGATTGCATCTCCCTCATTCTATTGGCAGACCAACAATTCAGACACAAACTTTTGAACATAATTTTTAATACCTTCCCCAAAAAAATCCTTGTTCTTGTGGTATATTTTCAAGAATCTTGGATGTCCTCCTATAGGAAAAGTGTGCAATTTGACAAGGGAATTTTGTTTGAGTTGGGAATTCTTACATAAATATAGGTGATCATGATACCATAGAAATTTATTCTTCCATAAAAAAATATCTAATGAATTGAGGTCCACTTGTAGTTGTTGAATGATATTGCATGCACCTTGATATTTCTTCCATTCTATCCTTGCTTGTTACACCCAATCAGATTGCATAATAGAAATAACACATAGTGAACCTTATGTTCCTTATTCTTTTCTTGAAAGGGCATCAACCACAACATTATGTTTTACTTTTTTGTAGATAATTTCAAATTCATAACCTAGCACCTTTATAANNNTTTTCCGAAGATAATTGTTGCTCCAAGAAGTACTTCAAACTATCATGATCTATTTTTAAATTGAAGTGTCTTCCTATTATGTAAGGGTGTCATTTCTGAAATGCATGTTGTATAGCCAACATTTATTTTTTACAAATGGGTTTGAGTAAGCTTTTTCCTTTAATTTGGTTTCTTTTAAAGGAAAGGGGTCTTCCTTCTTGCATTAAAATTGCATCAATTCCATAGCATGATGCATCACACTCCACAATAAATGTTTTTCTAAAGTTAGGTGTGTCTAGGATGGGATTTGAACACATATCCTCCTTAAGTTTTTCAAAGGACCGGGTTGTTGTTTCAGTCCAAGAAAATGATTCCTTATTTAATAATGTTGTTAGAGGTGTTTCTATTTGACCATAGTTCTTGAAACACTTGTAGTAATATCCTGTCAATCCTAAGAATCCTCTAAGTTTCTTCAATGTTTTTGGAATTGTCCATTCCCTCATAGCTTTAATTTTGTTATGGTCCACTTTTATACCTTCATGAGATACAATATGACCCAAATATTACACTTATTGAATCTCAAGGGCACACTTGGAAGGATTTGCATAAATTTTTTACTCTTCCAATAGTTGTAATGTTCTATCAACATGTTGTGCATTCTCTTCCCATGATTTGTTGTAAATTATTATGTCATAAAAAATTACTAACAAAAATTTTCTAAGGAAAGGCTTGAAAATATAATTCATCAAGATTTGAAATGGTGAAGTTGAATTAGTAAGTCCAAATGGCATAACTGAAAACTTGTAATGACCTTCATATGTTCTAAAAGTTGTTTTGGAAATGTCTTCATGCTTCATTATGATTTGATGAAATCCCAAACAAATATCCAAATTAGTAAAGAATTTTTCTCTATGCAATTCATGCAATAATTCATCAATGAAATGAATAAGAAACTTATCTTTGATGGTCATTTTGTTGTGTTGTCTATAGTATGGAAACATACGCCATGAACCATCCTTTTTTGTAATCATCAATACTAGTGAAGATAAAGAACTTTGGCTAGGTTGAATGATTCCAACCTATAATATTGCTTCTATCATATGTTCAAACTCACTCTTATATGCATATGGATACTTGTAAGGCCTAATGTTGAGTGGTACAGTTCCTGGTTGCAAATGAATAACATGGTCATGATCTCAAGCAAGTGGAATACCCTTAGAAATTTCCCCAAATACCTTGGAATGATTGTTGATAAGTATTTGGAGATCTAATCGAGCAGAAGATATAGATTGTTGAACATTAGTGAGAACAATTTTGTAATTACACCATGGTTTCCATTTTTTAGTAATCTTGTCATGCTATTAGATCTTATCACCATAAAGGGTATCCCTTGGATATCTCTAAGCTCAATTTTCTTTCCATATGAGGAAAATATCATGAAAATATATTGAAAATTAAGGGCCACTATTACCATTGATTATAACCATTGGACCCTTAATACAACATCATCACCACCCATTTGGATGGAAATCATAGGACTATCCAAAACATACTCCTTCATGTTGGTATTAATACTATGGAGCTTCATAGAACAATTTATAGTACCTCCATATGAAATCATTACTTGAAACTTTGGTGTTGGATATACAAAGAAATTGAGATATTTTTCTAATTTGTAATTGATAAAATTATGAGTATGACCAGAATCAATTAATATTGTTACATTTTTCTTTTTGATGTATCCTTGTATCTTGAGGGTTTGTGGAGTATTGATGTCATCCAATGCATGAAAATATATTATTAGAGTAGTCTCTTCTAGATCAAAATTTTGTGGAGGTTCCAATTCTTAATCCTCTTCCTCTTCACAGTCTATGTAGAATAATTTCTTCTCATTGCATTTATGCCCCTCATTGTACTTGTCAGAATTCAAACATAGTCCCTTTGCTATTTTTTCATCCAATTGTTGTGGTGTCAGCCTTATCAGTTGAGGTATTCTTGTCTTATGAATCTAAACAAAATATTTTCATCTCATGTATGCTCTAATGGTAGACTTGTTTGTAGCCTTATTCTTGGCTTGAATATGATGAGAAAATTGCAGAGCTTCCATAATATTTGTAGGATGTATTAAGAAAATATCATGTTTAATGTCTTCTTTTAATCCACCCATGTAATATTCCAACAAATGTTCATCACCTATGTCATCCATCCTTGTGGTCATTACCTGAAATTATGAATTATAATCTTCATTTTAGATTTAAAATCCACTGTTATATTTAAATCCACTTGAAAATTTCTTGTTATTGGTAGGTTGCTCAACATGAATACTACCTTTATTTTCATGAGTCCCTTGCATTTTGATATAACCTTTAGGGAGTCTCTCATCTAAAGCATGAAAAGTCATGGAAGACATGGAATTTTGAAATTCCTTCATGGAATTTTGTATTTCTTCTTTATTTTCATCCATATTATTTTTCATTTTATTTTCCATTTCATCCATATTTAGTTTCATCTCTTCCTTATTTTCAGTGATCTTCTTTTCCATTTGGTGATAAATTTCTAGGATTTCATCTCAAGTCATGGTTGAGCTCTTTGGATGTTTATTTGGTGAAGTAAATTTTGGAGGAGGCTTTGGAGATATGTGAGAGAACAATAATTACCCTTTTTTCCCTCTTTATCACAAATTTTGTATCACCAAAAATAGATCTTTCAATAAAAATTTATGCCAATTGTAAGTTACATACATTTCAAAACCTTAATTTTGAGTTTGTCCTCCTCACCAACCTTCCTATTGATGTATTTATGAAATTTTGGCCCTTTTGAGTTGGAAATTTCTGCCTATAGTACCATGATATGTATTCTCTGTAATTCCATAAGTCTCACTAAAATTTGATGTTCGAAGTGAAATTTATGATAACTTTCCCAAACCTTGCTGATTTTTAGAATTTTCTAGAGAGATAACTTGTATAGAATGTCATGTCTCCAATATTTAATACCCAATTCTAAGAATTGTACGAGACATACTATGGACTATCCTCTTTCAAATACATCTAGTCTCACTGAATTTGGATACTCACTGAAGAATATATGACTATTTTACTTGGATCACATGTTTGAGACTAGTAATAGGACTAGTCAAAAACCTGTTGATGGGTGAAAAATCCCCCTTTTTCAACAGTAGGGGTTACCACCAGTAAGAATTCCCAATTATAACTCTTTTTATCCCCATTTTGTGGATAACTAAGAATATTATGTCTCGAGGCCCTTAGGTTGTAGATATGGAATGTCGAGAGATTACATGACCAGTAGTACCCCTTTGCACAGACGGAAAACCCACTCACCACCACAAGTGGTCACAGATTTACAGATGGAATCCACCACACTAGTTGGCTTCTGGAAGGCAGTGGGCCTTGCTCCATTTGGTATAAGTCAATATTATGGTGAGCATCATATCAATACCTAAGCCATTTGATTATGTTGTATCTTAGATTGCTCTAGATTTCATGATATGTGCTTGGAAATTATGCCTTTTTCCCTGCTTCACCTTGGTGGTTGACATTGTGCCCTAGTAAGTGGTCTTCTTTGGGAATGGGTTTCCTACTAGGAAATACCTTAATGATCCATCGTATTGTTCCCAACCATAATTACCATTTTCCATCATTATTCCCCTTCATTCCTTATCTCTTGGGATTTTAGGGTGTTTTGACTCAAGAATGGGTTGTCCTTCATTCTATGGGAAGAAGGGGCTAAAGGCCCAGAGGGGTTAGTGTTGGGTAAAAGATAAAATCCATATATGAACCTTCCTCATTCTTTGCCCAAGGATCACCCAAGAAACAAATAAAACGCTTATCTTTGAATAAAAGGGGACCCATAATATAATAAAGAAATGATTGAAAGGAAGACTGAAGGATAAGAGGTCTCATCATGGGACGACCTATCACGTCGATGGATATCTAGTGGTATGACATTGTCATTATTTGGTCACCAAACAAGGGTAGTGACTCTCAGTTCCATGCCTGAGAGAAAGAGGGTCTCATCACGAGCCAACCTTCTCAGTTCAATGGTGGTATGACATTGCCACCATCTGGTCACCACACCAGGGCAGTGACCTTAAACCTCTCCTTGTGCTATTTTGAAAGAAAATATAAATAAATAAAGATAAAATGAAAATGATGGGCTTGGAAAAAGTGCATTGTGGACGAAGGTACCACACACCCTCTACAAAGGCACCCAATGAGACACTATGACCCCTAGTATGTCATGAGCCCTATGCCCATTGAGTCTTGACCCCATCCACCTCATACACTTTACATGTCTTAGAGAAGGACCTCTTGGAGTCTCTCCTTGACGTAGGGAAAGACCTACCAAAAAGGACACCTCATCAACCCTCCCATACTTAAGATTGACAAGTCGCATAGTGTCTTTGAGTTGTTAATTGTTTGATATAGTAATATTTGATGCACATTATTAGATGTATTATTTATTGATTGGATCTGCTTATCATGACGTTATTACTTGAGATGCTTGGAGGATGTGTTCATTTGTCTTTGCAGGACCTAGTTGGTGGACAATTTTTGGAGAACAAGCCTAGCTTAGTCTTCCATGGGGCTACAAGCCCACAGGTTGGATGCCAGGGGCCTTCATGCTAGATGAGATAAATATAAATTGGACATCCTTGATGATGAATTGGATGATCTAGTCCACCCATTGCTTTCCAAACGATTTTCCCAAGAGGAAAAAAACGTCCCATTTTTTAGCATGACGTCATGACTATGGGGGATAGGGCTTGGTGGTGAGGTGCCACTCATTTTCACTTGAATGTTTTGAGGAGAATAGGGTATTAACCATGATGAGATCACATAGATGCTTGAGACATGGCCTTGGGAGGCCCTTCCATACTTCTCCAACACCAATAGCCTCCTCAAAGTGGAAAAACGTCCCCTAAAGGAGTGACATCATCCTACATTAGGGTTTAATTTGTGCAAAAGTTGAAATTTTAAGTGAATTGTTTAATATTATTGTGTTAAGGGGGAAAGATTAGGGTTTTTGACCCCTAATATTGTGTCTTAATCCTTATTTTGTGGACAAGCCATGTTGGCTAATTTTTGTATAAATAGAGATCATAAGATCTTATTTGAAATCATAACTCTCCTCTTGTGAGAGGTTTTGGTTTGAAATTTTATGCCTCCTTAGATATTTGGCTCTTGTGCACTTTTTTATGGCTATGGTTGTGAATGGTTCATGTAAGAAGTGATGCGCTAGCCTTGGAAGGTTATTTTCTATCTCTTATGGTGGATTGTCTTAGCATCTCTCTTGATTTTGGTATGGTTTTTACTCTCTTGCTATCATTTTATTCAAGTCAATTATTGTTATTCTAGGATATAGGTGGGAAGTATAAGGTCATACACCCCCACCATAGTCTTCACCATTTTTTATTCATCTCATTAATAGAGGTATAAGGGCATACACCCTCTTAGCTTAAACCCTAGCTTAGAGAAACTTGCCTTAGGAAGTAAAAGGGCTTACACCCACAAGGAAGTAGCTTACATAATCTCCTTGTGACTCCATTAACCCAATAGTAAAGGCACTAGTCATTAATTTGTTGCATTGGAGAAATAAAATATTGCATTGGGAAACATGAATTTCGGTCATTTTTACTTCTTGCAAAGTGGATTGTTTCCCTTGTGCTTTGGGAACCTCACAACCACTAGGAAATCCTAATATAAGGGATTCTTATTGCTGCTATTACAAGTTTTCATCGTCATCCATTAGGGCTGCATAAACCCTAACATACTTGCTTTAATAACTCTCCTATTAACCATTGGTTTTTGCTCAAAGTTTGCACATTTACTCTCCTTGTCTTAGTGCTCTTTGTGGAAATGTTTGAGGGGATTCTAGTGGCTGATTTTCTCACTGTAATACATTGAATGTTACAACCATAAGGATGATATAATTTTCTGCAGACAAGTGTTTACAACATCCTTATCTTTTATGCTAAGAGTACTAGTTCTTTCACCTTGAGTTTAGCTAGTCAATTTCTAGTTTTTCTCTTGCATTTTCTACTTGATCCTTAGCATTTATTGAGAAGATTATAGTATATTTTTCTTTTTTATTTATACTATCATATATTGCGGCAAATTAGGGACAAAAATATTAATTTTATTATCCAACTAGCATATATTGTTGCAAGGTGTGTTTTCTTATGTCTCGGGTAGGTACAATCACCCAAAAAAGCACTATACTTGTGGGGCAGCCATTACTTGATTTACAAGGCATCTCTCCCTACCGTTCATTCCATTTAGACTTGAAATATAGGGTCTCCATTTCCAATTCTTTCCATCTCCGTCTCAATCCCCCTAGGGTCACCAAGATCGCCTCCCTAGTGTGACCTAGTCACCCTTGAAGTGCAGGACCTACATCGATGTGACCTTGGGTGTAGGATTCCATAGTTGTAGAACTTGTTCCTTGGTTGAGTCAGGATTTTCCCAACCTACAAATTGCGCTATAACACCTCTCACAATTTTAAATAGGAAACCCATTCGGATTCTAGCCCAACATCCATTGTTGGTTTTGGTTTTACTAGTTGTGACCCGGTCCACCGATGAGGATGAATGTTGGATGGTTATGCAAATGGAAGATCTATATGAAGAATATGTAAAACAAGTCAAATCTATTTCTAATTTATCCTATACTAGCTAGGAGTGAACTATAGTAACATAATGAGTTTTAATGAAAAAAAACTATGCATAAACCCCAATTATACAGTTGTCATGAAGACACATAGTTAGAAACACATGCATACAAGTTTATAACTAGAAAATTCTAAGTCATATTTATGCATACATTCACAACTTATTCGCTCATGACATGTAATATAAGAAAGAGTAACACAAGTATAAGAGTAACATAGATTGCATTAGAATAGTCTATAAACAAACATGTCCTTAAACCCCATGTGAACAACATACATTTCAATTGAAATAGTTCACAAAAAAACAACAAAACACACAAGTTATTCTCTCTATCCTAAGTTGGCCCCGAGGGCTTCTCCGTATTAACATTTTTAGCAATAGTACATGAAAATTCCAAGTAATGGCTTTTCAATTTTAGTTGACACTGTATTCCAAAAATAGTTTAGAAATATACAATCTTTGAAGAGCAAAAAATCCCTTTCTTTGGGTAAAATTTTAGTATTTATTGAGGTTCAACATTACCCTTGACATTTTTCCTACCCCCATTCCCTTTCATTTCCCATCCTTTGTCTTTATTCCCTTTGTAATGATCGGAGGGAAAAGGCAGCAATTACATTTCCGATTTTTCCTCTAGAGTTGTGTTGATGGGTTTGAAATCGCCCCTTGGCAACAATAGGGGTTACCCCTGATAAGAAGTCCCAATTACACCTCTCGTCATTTGAAATAGGGAACCCATTCGGATTCTGTCCCAGCAACCATTCATGGTTTGGTTTTAACGGTTGCATCTCGGTCTACTGATGAGGGTGAGTGATGGATGGTTATGAAAACAAAATATGTAGATGTAGAAATTTAATCTACTCTAAACCTATTCTATCCTAGTTAGGAGCGAATTATCGTAACCACATGAGATGTAATGAAACTGATCCCTACGTAAGAGCCCAATCAAAATTAGTTGTGCTGAAGGTGCAGAGTTAGAAACACATAGATACACATACATGAACAGAAAATTCTAAACCATATGTGTGCGTATATCAACAACTCATGTGCTCAAGGAAATATAATATAAGAAAGAGTAACAAACAACAAGAGTAACATAGCTTGCATTAGAATAGTCCAGAAGCAAACATCTCCTCACAACCCATGTGAGCAACATACATTCTGCTTGAAATAGTTCGCAACAAAACAACGACACATGCGAGTTCTTCTCTCTATCCAAAAGTTGGCCCTCAGGGCTTCTCAATATAAATAGTTTATGCAGAAATACATCAAATCTCCAAGGAAAGCTCCCCAATTTTCATTATCACGGTATATGTTCTTGAAATATTTCTTGAGTCTATACAATGCTTGAAGAGCCAAAAATCCCTTCTCTTGGATATAATTATGGTATTTATTAGAGGTAAATGTGACCCTTTGCCTTCTACCTACCCTTTGACCTTTAATTTTCCATATTTTGTCTTTATTCAGTTTGTAATGATGAGAGAACAAAGACAGTGGTTACAATTTGAATTTTTCCTCTAGCGCCAGTGAGCCATAGTGGATTTGGAAGAGAGTGCCTCTTTTTCATCATAATGACTAGTTTAGACATTCAAACATATTGGTTCTTCAAGTTTGATAGTTAATCATCATGGGGTTTAGACGTCCTCTTTATCCAATTGAACTAGATTCTCTTTTCCGCTTCTCTGTCATTGTGACATATGTTATTATTGCTTCCATTTCGTTGTTGGTTGTAGATCACATCACGAGGATTTTGAGTATGACCTCTCCTTGGCATTGGTACATGACACCATTCAACATAAAAAAAAATGAGAATTAACTCCAAATAAACCATTAAGACTAATCATTCAAAAAAATATACTTGATGTATTAATTAATTGAAATATCATGTAAACTTCCTCGATTCCTAGTTCCTTTGCTCATGATTGAGGCATTATATTCTCTGGGGCTATCAATGAGGTGGCACGTATGAATATTGAAAAATGTAGGAAGTTGGAGAGGAATTTATCACATCACATAGTTGTGAAGTTATAGATCTCGAAAAGATCTTTCCAATGGTATACAGAACGCATCAAATGGACACCCGAGTCAAAATATATGGCTGAAATATGAGAATCAGTTTGGGGTCATGTTGTTGTTTTAGGGTAGTTTGTATGAACTACTCCGTTTTGAACTGGATCTCATTGAACAAAATCCTCTGGGTGGAGTTGGTGTTGCATTGGGTTTCTCTATGTTCCACAATTTTCATTTTTTTTTTCTTGTGTTGACTCATGGGAGGTTTAATATGAATTGAAGGGGTAGGCTTCACTACTAGAGATCTTGAAAAATTTCTTTTCAATTTTGGCGTGGCTTGTTCAATTTATGAAGCACAAAACTCCATATTTGGGTGTCTCATTTTTTCCTTTTAAAACACTGAATAAATCCTTTCTAGCCCCAAGGATTTGAACTGTGCTTGTAGGTTGTTTTGCAATATTCAACAATCAAGCGAGCACCAAAAAGTTCCCCCACAAGGACAATCATATTAGGGGAAATAATATTCACTTGGATTTGTAAGTAACCGAAGCATTGTGCTCTATACGCTGTCAGAGATATACCTTGACTACATGGAGCTTCAATGTTCATCATGTCATGATCATTGAATTCAATCGTTATTGATGTCACTCCTACCTCTTTTAATTATGATTCAACTTCCTCTAGGAGTATCTCTGAGGAATCTAGAACAACAACATTTGTGCAAGTACCCCCTTGCCTATATTTTTAGGGTTTATCCTGGTCATCCCAACCTTCAACTTGGAACTTTCACTAATTTAAATCATCATTATGTAAAAAGAGGGAGATTAGCCAGCTAGAACCACTTGGTCTTGTTCCTCTTCGATCATTGTTTTCATTTTGCTGAGTAAGGTAGCCTCAATCAGTAGAGTACTAGATCTCCTTTTCCTTTGCTCCTCCCTAGGTCGGCCCATGCCTCTCTTATATAGGGTCATTCAATCTTTCATAAAATCTATTCCATGAGGTGGCTTGTGGGAATCTTTATTTAAAACCCCTTGTGGGAATCTTTATTTAAAACCCCTTTGAGCTTCAGCTTAAAAGGCCACTACGTCCATTTATTCACTTGTTCTGAGTCAAATCAAGTAGCTAGTAAATGGAAATCACTAAATTCATGGGAACATCTCGATTCATGATTTTTGATTCTGGATGATTTTTTACAATTGTTGGAAATGCCATCTATTATCACACAAACTTAGGTTAGGCAAAGCCCGACCCAATCCACAAGATGGAGAGAATGATACACACCCAAGGAAGTAGCACAATTAGCTCTTTCATTTTAAAGACTCCATAACCTAATAGTTTAAAGGCACTCATCACTTGGATTGGAGAAATAAAATCATTGCACTGGGATACGTAGAATCACGAGATATTGAAATTATGTAAGCTGGGATCTTTTTTATATGATTTAAGCTTGTTAAAGCCTCTAGGACATCTAGATTGATCAAGTGGATTTTAAGCTATAGCTACGTAAAATCTCCTACCATTAGGGCTGCAATAAATCATTTTATATCTTGATTTTAACTTGGGTTTTAACCATGGAAATTTGCTAGTAAACCATTATTATCATATTCTACTGCTAATTGGTGAACATTTTATCAAATTACTTGCTTGTTTTCGTGGTTAAAACTTGTTTTTGTAGAGTCACTTGGATGTTACAAACATACTTTGAAAACATTATATAATAACGCTCTAAAACCACTAAATCTTGTGCTAAAGTATTGGGGATTAATCTACATGTTTTAGGCTTCATTTTCCAACAAGTCTTTGATGCTTTAAGTGGTTAAATATGCAGTAATTGGTTATTTTCTTTGCTGATATATACTCTTGTTTACTGTTGTATTTAGGGACAACAAGATTAGCTTGTTTGTCCACTTAACTTTGAGCTTGTATAGTTGTCTCTTCTTGTCTTTCTGGAAGGTACAACCATCTTCCGCGAGTACTCAAGAATTTGGAAATCATAAACCAACACCGAGACTCCTTATGAAGCCATTTTCCACTTAGTACTTTGACCTATAAGGGTATCACTTCCATAATCCCACTTTCCACCTCATTTCCCCCTAGGGTCACCTACGATTCCCCTTTGTGTTGGATTTTTCCTTCACTAAAGCGAGGGGAGGGTTTATCTAAGGTGACAGTGGGTAAACTCTCATGTAGTTATCACCATCTTGTGGTATGGGTCGGGCTTTTCCCAACCTACAGTTTGTGATAATCATGGAGTAGGCCAATTTTCAGAATGATCATTGTCTCCACTCTATCAAGACTAAATTTCAGCTTAAACCTTGAAAGGTTGTGGGATATACCCAGACTCATAGGAACTAAATCTTGAACTCCAAGACCGGTTATCAATTCACTCGAATGAGTTCGCAAACCCCGCATTAACTCTTAAACAACACTGTTGTGCACACATCTTATCTCCAATTTCTCTTTACTACATTCCCAAACTTTGAGTCAGTTGTTACTGATGTATCCCCCTCACATTGTTCACGAAGAAACATGCGTAACCCCTTGCCGAGTTTGATGTCAACAATCAATGTAAAGCTATTGGTGTATTCTCAAATTTCATGGGCGTCCTCTTCCAATTTCGTGGGGATTCCTCTTTCATTTTGTGGGTACTATGTATAAGTTTTGTGAGTTCTTGTGCACATATTTCATGTGCTTTTAAAAGGGAAGGATAACGGATTATGAGGAGCCCCCATCACGTAGGTAAAGCAAACCCTAAAATCGTGTGGGATTTTGAGGGTTCGCTTTTGACGATTTCTGGCTTTTTTCTTTGCTGGTAAGGAGAGAAAAACCTAAAAAAGGTCACGCAGCTAAGTGTATAGTGGAAAACCTTCGTGATATTGAATGATCTCAATGGGAATGGTCATGGTTTTCAAGGGGCGATTTATTGTTGGTGACTAAGGATCGGATTTCCTCTTCATCTTTTGCCATGTCCAGGAACGTTTAGGGTTCCGCGGCCTATTTGACAGTACATCATTTCTTTGACTGTCGTGGCTGGGGTTTGTCTTCAATAAAATTCTCCGAGTTATAGGTATTAAAAGTGGTGGCCATTGCGTAAGATGAAAACTTGGATCCTGATGTATACGGTGCAACCAAGTTAACTTGATTCCATAACTGGGCGAACTGGGCTTAGATCCATGTAACAACAACTATATCCTTTGATTTAATTGTCATGCAATTGTTGAGATAGACGTCATTTCGTGAAAGAGTAGTTATAAAGGAAACTTCAGTTGTTGTTGAAGTTCGGATTGAAACAATCGTGGACTCAATGGGAGTATACCCCTTCTCAGGAGCTTAAGTTGGATCGCAAGTTATGGCTTGCCGATGAATTTTGTCGATTCCTTATATGCTGCTTTTGGAATCAGATCTTTCACACATATGGAGGCTGTAGTTACCCGGGCTTCAGACTATTTTTATCCTGACCAGAAGTTTGGAAACGAAGTGCATAAAGAATATCATATTAACTTTGCTGAAGGTTGGCCTTTTGATTATATATATAAAATTCTTTTATTTAAAACTCATTTTCCCTTTCCTTTGATAAAATCTAAATTCAAACCAATTAAATTTAATTTGAATTTACTTTTAAAATGGTGGAAAATAATTTCATTTGAATGACTTGCGTTAAAATCTACAATACCAAACTTCATCTATTTCATGTGGGAGGCGAGAAAACCAACTTGCAAACCTTTTGCTTACAGTGTTGGAGGAACCTTTAAATCTTCACAACTTGCTCATACAAAGTCAGATTGGAGTACCGTCTTTTTCACTATGAAGAAAGGGGAGAGACACTTTTGACGATCCAACAAATTGTTCCATACAAACATTTCATCTGTGTAATGACCGATGCGGCCGATCTGGGTGGGAAACCCTAGGTGAATCAATCTGGCACTTTTTGTCCTTGGATTTTGATTATGTGAGTTGTGTTGGAATCACAATGCCAACAAAAATATGAATAGCCTGTTTCAAGGATGAAAATTTAACTTTGATGGACACCAAAAAATTGCACTCAAAGGCGTTTTTTAATGAAAGTTCAAATACCGTGTTTGCTAATGCTTCAACCAAATTAAATTTCATTTTTTCTTGTTCCATCAACGATATATAGTCTCTTAGAACGTTCATTCACACTATAGTTATGCATCAGTAGCATGAAATTATAAATCCACCAAAACAACCAACTGACTTTCCAAGCACTTAGTATCGTCTACTAGCTGGCAGGACCAAGTTTCTTCTAAAGTGTGTTTCAGAGCTATATCAAGACCAATAAGTCTTATGGTTAACCCATATGATGCTAGACGATGCTTTCACAATCACAATTCAGCCGTAGAACCAAGAAACGCAAAGAAAACAAGCAAATGTGGTACGTGAATGCAAGCTGCTGGCGATACTGACTGATTTGATTATGATTACAATATCGAGTAGGTTAGGCATGGTATGAAATCAGTGACCAAAAATCTAATTAGGTGTGGAAAACTTAGTCATTGGGAATTTTAGGATACTAACTGATGAGTGCAGCAAGAAGGATCTAAGATGGGAGGAGGATGAAAAAGGCCTTGGAATGAAGGTGGGCCACGTTGAGCTTGTTAGCATTGGCGAGAGGGAGAAGATTGGGATCGACGCGCTTAGTGACGATGAGGGGTCAAAATCCTTTTGTTGGCGCATCGGGGATGGGAGAGGGAAACTTATCATCAAGTAGTGAACCAACGAGGGGGGTATGAACGCCACCGATATGCAGTGTATCGAAGTGAAAGGTAAGAGAATTGTCGATATGCGATGCACTGGTACGAGTGGAAGGAAGTAATCCAGTGAAAGGTGTGCATGTGGAGAATATAATCACGTGGACACTAATGATGTGTCATCATTGATCATATGCATTTCACCGATGATAAGAACGTGTGTGGTGAGGTTTAGTAGAAGCGCGTCGACGGGCTTTCTAAGTTTGGAGGAAGATGGATGATGTATCAGTGAAGAAAACACTAGCACACCAATGTGTAACCTAGAGAAAGGGTGTGATCATCAATATGCTATGTATCAGCAAAGGAAGAGGGAGGTCTTTGAAGTGTGGATCAATGGATTGAAGTGATTGGAAGCAAAACTGCAAATGGTAAAGGAGGAGAGCATGAGGAGAACTTAGACTTAACAAATTGCATGAGATGAAAAGTGCAATGGCTCCAATAGAAAATTTGGAGGGCAGGGGGAATTTATCATCTTAGAGAGACACTAAGAGATGAAATTGAGAGGTTGTTGTGTGTTCACAACAAATGGCGACACACTAAGCGAAGCTAGAATCTTAGCTAGTCTTTCCTAATTGATAAGCATAAAACATAGAGGGTCACAAAATTTACTTTTAAGTTAAAAAATTATGGAAATAATGCACAATAGTTACTTGAAAGATTCTGTTAGTAACATTTTTCGTCCGAGGCACAAGAGTATTCAGGATTACAAATGGCGTGAGGAGCGCTGGGCGCAACTCACAGAGGAAATCTATTTCGGGCTTAAATGAAGCGAGCGGGCACTTCATTCTTTTGTGGCAAGAATTCATCGACAGAACAAAGCGGTGGTTGATGGGTTGTTGCAGCTAACCGAGTCGCGCTAAGTATGGTGCAAAAGGGTTTTCAAGGGGCGTAAATCGTGATCAGTACAAGCGCAGTAGTTATTTCTCGAACTCGGGGTTCGTAAGTTCGGAGGGCGGACTATGTCTTTTAGTTGCGCGAGATTGCGAGTTACGAAAAGTGCCCAGAGGGGGTCAACCTTCGCCGACCATCGCGCCTCGGGACTTCACGAGGGGAGAATGCCAAAGTTCGATACTCTAGCTCGCGAAGCCGCGAGTTGTGAGAAGCGTTAGTACTTGGGCTCTAGCCGACGGTTACATGCAGAGAGCACTGACCAGAAAGGGGGCTCGACCCGTATTGCCATCTCGGGGATCGGGAGTTTAGAAAAGGGAGCCGAGGGTCTTTGACCCACGAACTTGCGAATCGCGAAAGGGAAAGAACTTTTAATGTTTGGCCCACAGTATCAGGGGGCAGTCTCAGCCATCCATTTGAAGCAGACACCTGGCGCGCGATTAGGCTCCCCGCCTTTTCGCCCATCACAGCTATGATAAGCAAGGTCCAACATCGTCGTATTCCCGATGCGCAAGGTGCCGGGAGTGTCCAGGACTCAGACCCACAACATCACCGAAGTGAATTCAGGACTGTCTGATCTAGAGGGGCACGTGGCGCCAGATTAAGCCGCCTCGGTGTTTCGATGATCGCAATTTCACGAAGCAAGAACTAACTCCTTCCCATTTGCGAACGCCGAGGGCACCTTGGGGATAAGCACGTGGTCGCAGCCCATGGTCACTTGTGAAAGAAAAGAGCTACCCAGGAAGGGGTGAAGGCGTCATGTATGTTCACAGAAGGAATTACCGCGATCTCCAAGTGCCATTTGATCCGACGTCGGTCCTGGTTTTTTCTTGAAATAAATAAAGGCGAGAAAGGGTGGTTGAAACCTCTCCTCATTCATTAAATGCAAGGAATCGAGTGTCTGGCAAGCGGACTACTCGAGAAGGTCCTGTGTACCCATTTTTTCAGATATGCCATGCCGAGTTCTCGACTAGCCGGAGGAGGTATGCACATGCTAACTCAGCATTTATTGGCTTAGCTACTTCTCCCCCGCAAAGGCCATGTGAAGTTAAGGAGACGTCTGACGAAGGACTTCTGCCTGAAGATTGATTGAAGAGACGCTATGCCTTGAAGGGCAAGCATGCCTCTATTGGGAAAATCTGCCCAAGTATATGTACTGAGCTTTTTCATTTTTGAAGGTATCGATGGTAGAGCGAAGCTCTCGATTGTAAAGTTTTAACATCACTCTAGTTCTCTGGTTATGCATCTGTATGTGGGATTTCTTGTTTTATGACAGACAGTCTTTCTTACTCCATCTAATTTTCATCTTATGCTGAGAGAGTTCGTGAACGAATGATTCGTGTGAATTATTGCAATCATGTTATGATAAAGGATTTATTGTTTCATTGTTGTATTCTCCGGTGTTTTGTGTTTGAATGCAAGAAGATCTTGCGTTTACATTCCTTCTCCTACAGTCTGTTAGAAACTTGATGTTTATGAAAGACATTGCATCTCTATGATACAAGTCTTCCTCCTACTCACCCTTACTACAACTCATTGTCTGAAGTTTGATCAAGACCTCACCTGCCCATGCCTACCTGGCCTAGTTTTGGAGTTAGAACCGCATCGTTTGAGTTAAATTCCATTCGATCACCCCATTGAACAAAACGTGACAATAAACTAATGGGCATTGGGCTCTACTCTTGCTGCAATCCAGGAGTGACTTCTGATGCTAACATTTCTGGCGCCATTGCCGAGAATGAAGTTGAAAATTTTCCTTGGGATTTAACGACATTGAACCTCTGATTCTGAAGGTGCATTGGGTATCAGAGCCTTTGAAGATTGCTACTATGCACCTGGCGAATCCATTGTGATGACTCCGATGGGGAGAACCTGCTCTATTAATTGTGGCTTTTAGAGGTAGACACACGTGGTCTCATCCACAGCTGCCTCTAGCTACACCTGAAACTGATCTAGAGGTGGTTCTCAAGAAAGGAAAGGCCCCTGAAGAAGAATCTTCCATCGCCGAAATAGGTAATCCGCCATCTCCTTCTGTAAGAACTCCATTTTCTCCTCCTCAGTTTCTTAATAGACCTCCTTCGGAGGTTTCCCGTTTCCTAAATTTTGGTAGTGTTCCTGCTGAGTTTTCCCCTCCTGGTCTGGGATTGGAGGGAGAAATCCTTGTCACTCCCCTCTCCTCTGAAGCTGCACCTTGGCGTAGACCCAAGACTACAGAAGATTTCCCCACTCCTGCACAAAGAGGAGCACCTGCTGACTTGAGCTTGTTAGCCTTCTCCTTAAATCCCCTCTTGTTTCCCACTCCACTTCGATTCTCATTCCCAGTATCCCCTTCGCAAACTCCTTCTCCTCCAAGCTCTCCTCCACCTAATATCCCTATGGCTGGTGCTAATCCCCCTCTAAATAGAATGGACACCATATTCGCTGCCAGATATGCCCCCTTAATCCTACCTCATCCTATGAATCCCCTCCCTGCTAGAGATTACTTGAAGTATATGCCCAAGTTCACTGGGGAAGGGGACATAATTGCAGAAGAGCACCTGGCTGCTTTCTACAGTTATGCAGACAACCTCAACATTGAAAATGAAGATGTATGGATGAGAGTCTTCATCCAGAGCCTGGATGGCGAGGTGAGGAAGTGGTTTAGAGGATTGGCCCCCAGATCTATTGTTGGGATCGAGGCCCTGGATAGTGCTTTCTTGAGGCAATGGTGAGATAGGAAGGATTTCATGTATTACATGACAGAGTTCAGGTCTTTGAAGAAGATGGATGGAGAGTCTGTCTCTAACTTCTCCAAAAGATTCAATAAGATGTATAATAAAATCCCCGCTGAAATAAAGTCTTCAAAAGCCTCGGCCAAGATTTCTTATGCTAGTGCATTTGACCTCGATTTTTGTCTTTTATTGAGAGAAAAAAGAGACACCTCCTTAGCTCAAATGCAAGATGCGGCCATAGAGGTGGAATCCAATGTGTTAGCAGCTGACAGATTGAGGAACAAGGCCGACGCAGACAGAAGAAAGGGAAGATCCGAAGCCTCAACTTCTAGCCCATCAGTGCCCCACCCTCAAATGGATGAACTGACCAAGATGGTAAAGTCTCTGTCTGCAGAGATGAAGCGAATGAAGGTGGAAGGGAGACAAGCATACAAGGGCCCTCAGAGCACCAAAAACAAAGGAGGTTTTAGGAGGCCAAACAATATCACTTCCCCGACCGTGCAAAGGGAGAGGGGAAGAGACAGAGAAGACCAGAAGATTCAAGCCCCCTTCCAAAATAATTTTATGGCCAAGGAAGAAGAAGGGGAAACAGGTGAGATTGATCCTGAAATCCATTGCTTCAGAGAAACTCCTCCTTTTCCTCATCTGACTCAATCAGCATACGAGGAGTCTCTCATGAACAGTCAACTGAATGAACTGAGGAAGGAAAACAACACTAGTGGCCGCCAAGGCAGGTATGACCTGAGGTCTCAGAAGAAGGCAGCAACACCTGATGTTCATGAGAAGTCCACTGGAACAGAGAAACCTACTAATGAAGTAGCATATAGTCACATAGGTAAGAAGCCCTGACCCATCTCTCCCATAGTTCAGAATCATGCTCCCAAAATAAGAGAAATCTAGAATCTTACATCTTCTTTTAATTTCGAGCATGAAATTCAAAAAATCAAAATCCCTGTGCCCCTAACCAAGTTTCTTCTACATTCTGAGATCTCATGCCTTCCTACAGACTCCATCAATCTACAAGATGAAAAACCTGCAGTTATCCTAGGTCCTATGGTAGAAGATAGGAATGACTCATCCCCTCCCTTCTACACCTCCTTGAACATACATGACAAGGTATTGCACAACTGATTGATGGATTCTGGGGCTTCTCACAACCTCATGCCCAAAACTGTCATGGAAGAACTAGGACTAGAAGTCACCTGAGCCTATCATGACCTCTATTCCTTTGACTCCAGGAAAGTTCAATGTCTCGGGGTTATCAAAGACCTGATCGTGACCTTGTTTCAGTTGCCTATGAAAAGTGTGGTCATGGATATTGTAGTGGCTGATGTCCCCCCCAAGTTCAGTATGTTGTTGTCAAGATCTTGGATAAAAAGACTAGGGGGAACCTTGCAGATGGACCTCACATATGCTACTATCCCAGTGTTTGGAGGAGAACATAGGAGGCTATATAGGGAAGCCCAACTGGCCTATATAATCAGTGATAAAGCCAATCCTACCAACCATCCTATTTTTTCCTTAGACACTGATTTAGGTTCCATTTTACTGCAACTCACTCATGCTCTCGAGCCTCCTCTTGAACTCAGAAGGCAGCCCACCACTCCTCATGAATTTCCTCCCTCCATCACCCCCGTTTGGAAAATGTTTTTTGATGGAGCCTGTTCTAGGGAAGGCGCTGGTGCTGGGGTGTTTTTTGTGTCCCCTTCTCAGGAAACCATGTCCATGTCATATAAGCTGGAATTTGAAACCACCAACAATGTGGCAGAGTATGAAGCCCTTGTTCTAGGATTAAGAGTTGCAAGGGAAATGGGAATTTAGGAGATAGCAGTGTTCGGAGATGCAGAGTTGGTGGTCCAACAGATCAGAAGCGCTTATCAAGTTAAGCACCCTCGACTCAGAAATTATAGGAATGAAGAATGGGACCTAATTGACAATTTCTTCTCAGCCTTCAATATCTCTTTTATTCCAAGAGAGGATAATGATGTGGCCGATTCTTTAGCTGTCTTAGCCAGTTTGCTCAAAGTTCCTCTACCGCCTGTGGTCAACTCTGATGTTGAAATAAAATATAGGTCCTCTGTACCAGACAATGTCAAGCATTGGAAGGTATTTGAGGATGATCTGGAAATCGAGAAGTTTCTCCAATCTGTTGATGAATTTTTTGTGTTGCACATTGATCAGGATCCTGATACAGAAGATAACCCTCACCCCGAGGTGTTTTTAAATAAAATTGCTAGCCACCAGATTATTCAGCTGCCTAGCAATCACATTCCGAGGGGACTTATTCCTTTAGAAAGATTGTTCAATGGGAATGATGTGGCAGTGAAGGGTAGAGTTTCATGTGAAGGTGCTGACACAGACGAGTGAAACATTGGCACATCGGAGGAGCCTAAGTTTGTCAAGCTGTCAAGCAGTTTGACCACATAACAGAGGGATGAATATACTGAGTTGTTGAAAGAATTTTCTGATGTGTTTGCATGGACTTACGAAGACCTCAAGACATATGACACGTCCGTCATTGAACACAAGATCCCACTGAAGGAAGAGGCTAAGCCATTTAGGCAGAAGCTAAGACAGATAAATCCCATGTTGCTGCCTGTCATGGAGAAAGAAGTAAAGAAGTTGTTGGAGGCTCGGATCATCGTCCCCCTTAGATATTCCAAATTGGTGGCCAATTTGGTTCTGGTAAGGAAGAAATGTGGAGAGATCAGGCTTTGTGTCGACTTTAGGAACCTAAACAGGAGCTCAAATAAAGACAATTATCCCTTGCCCAACATGGAACACATATTGCAGAGGGTAACCGGTGCATCTAGGATCTCCATGATCGATGGTTTTTCTGGTTATAAACAGATATCGGTCATGCCCAAGGACAGACAAAAAATGGCCTTCACCACTCCTTGGGGCACATTCATGTATTCCAAAATGCCATTCGGACTGATGAATGCAGGAGCAACGTTTCAGCGAGCCATGGACATAGCCTTCATCGGGGAGAAAGACAAGTTTGTGGTGATATATTTGGACGACATAACAGTATTCTCGAGGTTGGATAAAGAGCACTGTTGTCACCTGAGAAAAGTTTTCTCAAAATGTCGAAGGTTCGACCTTTCTCTAAATCCCAAGAAGTCTTTATTTGCTATGGAGGAGGGGAAGTTATTAGGCCATATAGTATTGGCAGAAGGAGTGAGGATTGATCCTAGCAGAGTGGAGGCAATTCGGACCTTGTTGCTTCCCAGGTCAAAGAAGGAAATTCATGCCTTTTTGGAAAAGATTAATTTTCTGAGGAGATTCGTCTCGAATTTTGCTGAACTGGTGAAACACATCACAACTATGCTCTAGAAGGGAAATGAATTAAAATGGACGGCCGAACCCAGGGAATCTTTTGTCCAAATAAAAAGAGCATTGACTGAGGCACCTGTGCTGATCAGTCTCGACTATTCCAAAGATTTCCTAATATTCTCTTTTGCTTCTTTTGATACAATAGCAATGGTCTTGCTGCAGAAAAATGAGGAAGGGCGAGAGAAGCCTATCGCCTTTTTCAGCGGGGCATTAAGAGATGCAGAGGTCAGGTATGAAATCATCCTATGCTTTAGTGAAAGCTCTCAAGGCTTTCAGAGTCCATTTCTTGCACTCAAAGGTGACCTCTTATGTTCCTTCGACCTTTGTGAAGGACATCCTGGTACAACCCGACATAAACGGGAGGAGAAGTACATGGATAGCCAAGATCCTGGAGTTTGACTTAGAAATAAGGCCTACCAAATTGATCAAAGGTCAAGGCTTAGCCAAGCTGCTGGCTGAAGCCAATTGCCAAGATTTGGGGGTAAGTTTCATGAATGAATGCTCAGGAATTCAGAGGGGTCAGTTGTCTAAAATAGACCCTCAAAGAGAGCCCCCATTGGCTCGATGTCCTTGGTATAAGGATGTCATATATTTTCTGCAGGAGTTGCGACCCCTAGATGGCCTGCAAAGAAACAAAGAAAGAGCTCTGAAGCTCAGGGCAGTCAGGTACTGCCTTATTGATCAAATGTTATACTAGAAAGACCCCCTGGGGGTGCTTTTAAAATGCATGGATCCACGAGAGGCCGACACGATCATGATTGAATTTCACAGCGGCCTATGTGGAGGGCACCATTCCTGGAAGACTACATCCCACAAAATTCTCAGAGCTGGGTACTACTGGCCCACCTTGTTTGTTGATGCCCATAGAGGATTTAGAGCCTGTATTACATGCCAAAGATTTTCAAGAAAGAAACAGCTCAAGTCTCTGCCTTTACAGCCTGTAGTTGTTTCGGGACCTTTCAGCAATGGGGCCTGGATTTTATTGGAGAAATACACCTTGCTTCCAGTGGGCAGCACAGATGGATCCTGACTACCATGGATTTCTTTACTAAGTGGATCAAAGCCATCCCCACCAGGAGTGCTTCCCACAAGGTAATCATTGAATTCCTGGAAGACCTCATCACAAGATTCGTTTGCCCAAGGAAGATCGTTATAGATAATGCAACCTCATTCAAGGATGAACCGCTGGTTAAGTTCTGTGAGCAATTCAGAATCAAGATGATTCACTCCACTCCATACTATCCCTAGGGAAATGGTTTAGCAGAATCCTCCAATAAAAGTCTCATAAGGATCATCAAAAGATTATTGGAGGACAACAAAAGGGCTTGGAATTCAAAGCTGAAATTCGCTCTATGGGATGATCGGGTGACTACAAAGAGATATATAGGCACCTCCCCTTTCCAGTTAGTATATGGAGCAGAAGCTGTCTTCCCTTCTCAGCTGGCCATTCCTGTAGCGAAATTCTTCCAGGACTATCAAGAAGAGCCTAATGACATGGTTAGAAGGATTCATCAACTAGTAGAAGTCCATCAGGTCAGAGAGCAGGTGATGATCAGAGTTCAGGACCATCAGTAGAGGATCAAGCAGGTTTTTGATAAGAAAGCCAACAAGGAGGAGTTCCAAATAGGAGACCTGGTGCTGAAATGGGACGCTCCTAAGCAGGAAGGGAAAACACGACAAATTTGAAGCCCTGTGGATTGGGCCTTTCAAAATCTTTGAAGTCTTCTCAAATAACACATATCTTCTACAATATTTGGAAGGCAAAGAAGTTTTCAGCAGCCCAGTAAATGGGCATTTTCTTAAAAAATGTTTTGTCTGAGCCTTCCGTGGCTCCTGTGTTTTGTAAATATTGTCTTTTCTATTCTTCATTTTTACTTTTATTGTTTTATCTTAGTAAATGACTCCATAGAGCATTAGCAAGGCACTGGAACTGTAAAATGAGTCCTTAGAGCATCACATGGACGACTCTATCCCCCATGGAGCCTAATGTTAGTAACATTTTTCGTCCGAGGCACAAGAGTATCCAGGATTGCAAATGGCGAGAGGAGCGTTGGGCGCAGCTCATAGAAGAAATCTATTTCGGGCTTAAATCAAGCGAGCGGGCACTTCATTCTTCTGTGGTAAGAATTCATCGACCGAGCAAAGCGACGGTTGATGGGTTGTTGCAACTAAACGAGTTGCACTAAGTATGGCGCAAAATGGTTTTCAAGGGGCGTAAATCGTGATCATTACAAGCGCAATAGTTATTTCTTGAACTGGGGGTTCGTAAGTTCGGAGGGCGGACTATGTATTTTAGATGCGCGAGATTGTGAGTTACGAAAAGTGCCCAGAGGGGGTCAACCTTCGTTGACCATCACGCCTCGGGACTTCGCGAGGGGAGAATGCCAAAGTTCAATACTCTAGCTCGCGAAGCCACGAGTTGTGGGAAGCGTTAGTACTTGGGCTCTAGCCGACGGTTACATGCAGAGAGCACTGACCGTAAAGGGGGTCTGACCCATATCACCATCTCGGGGATCGGGGGTTTAGAAAAGGGAGCCGAGGGTATTTGACCCACGAACTTGCGAATCGTGAAAGGGAAAGAACTTTTAATGTTGGGCCCATAGTATCAGGGAGTTGTCTCAGCCATCCATTTGAAGTGGACACCTGGCGCACGATTAGGCACCCCGCCTTTTCGCCCATCACAGCTATGATAAGCAAGGTCCAACATCGTCGTATTCCCAATGCGCAAGGTGTCGGGAGTGTCCAGGACCTGGACCCACAACATCACCGAAGTGAATTCAAGACCGTCAGATCTAGAGGGGCGCATGGTGCCAGATTAAGCCGCCTCGGCGTTTCGATCATCGCAATTTCAAGAAGCAAGAACTAACTCCTTCCCATTTGCGAACGCTGAGGGTGCCTTGGGGATAAGAACATGGTCGCAGCCCATGGTCACTTGTGAAAGAAAAGAGCTTCTCAGGAAGGGCCGAAGGTGTCATGTATGTTCACAGAAGGAATTACCACGATCTCCAAGTGCCATTTGATCCGACCTCGTTCTTGGTTTTCGCTTGAAATAAATGAAAGCGAGAAAGGGTGGTTGAAACCTCTCCTCATTCATTAAATGCAAGGAATGGAGGGTCTGGAAAGTGGACTGCTCGAGAGGGTCCTGTGTACCTATTTTTTCAGAGATGCCATGCCGAGTTCTTGACTAGTCGGAGGAGGTCTGCACACGCTAACTTGGCATTTACTGTCTTAGCTACTCCCCCCCTGCAAAGGCCATGCGAAGTTAAGGAGACGTCTGATGAAGGACTTCCGCCCGAAGATTGATTGAAGAGACGCTACGCCTTGAAGGGTGAGCGCGCCTCTGTTGGGCAAATCTGCCCAAGTATATGTACTGAGTTTTGCATTTTTGAAGGTATCGATGGTAGAGAGAAGCTCTCGATTGTAAAGTTTTAACATAACTCTAGTTCTATGGTTATGCATATGTATGTGGGATTTCTTGTTTTATGACAGACAGTCTTTCTTACTCCATCTAATTTTCATCTTATGCTAAGAGACTTCGTGATCGACTGATTTGTGCGAATTAGTGCAATCATGTTATGATAAAGGATTTATTGTTGCATTGTTGTATTCTCCGGTGTTTTGTGTTTGAATGCAAGAAGATCTTGCATTTAGATGCCTTCTCCTAAAGTCTGTTAGAAACCTGATGTTTATGACAGACCTTGCATCTCTCTGATACAAGTCTTCCTCCTACTCACCCTTACTACAACTCACTGTCTGAAATTTGATCAAGACCTCACCTACCCATGCCTACCTGGCCTAGTTTTGGAGTTAGAACCACATTGTTTGAGTTAACTTCCATTCGATCACCCCATTGAACAAAACGTGACAATAAACTGATGGGCGTTGGGATCTTCTCCTGCTGCAATCCAGGAGTAACTTCCGACGCTAACAGATTCCATTGTGGTGGGCTCACTGGCGATGCTTTCATATTGGCTAGTGGAGTTTTTCTGCTTCAAATAGAGGATGAATAATGATGAGATTTATTTCCTTAAATTGCATCGACGATCTAGGTTGGTATATATGTCACGGGGTTGATATAGGTTTGGGATAATAAATATATTTTCACCAGGTGCGTATGCATGTGTGTGTGTGTGTGTGTCTATATATATATATCTATATATAAGGTGTTTCTCCACTTCCCGTGAGCATCCATAGCCCTTATGGAGTCACAAACCTTGATCTGCTGCTAGCAAGTGTTCATAGCCCCGACAAAGATATTTGCATGTCCCCTAGTCTAGTCAAACTTTCCTTTCCATTCCTTCCCGATTTATTTAGTGCATGTTTATCATTAGTTGTATGGAGAAAGCGATGGCCTTTTATCTTGATAGGGGATGACTTCCATCTATTGAGATTTATTTGAATATTTGTTGCACACGACTACATAAATATATCCCTTTTGGTTTTCATCCTTTAGACTTTGACATTTCACCCTTCACGTGAGAAGATACTTATTATGTGGATGCTTCCCCCGTTACATAAGACCTTCTCACCAACCAATATGCACAGATGACCATTGATTAACCACTATGTTTAGTCATGGTTATATTGTTGTCACAACATTCCTAGATAGTTATGATCCATGTTCAAACATAGACCACAAATTATGCTCATGAGCTAGGAAGGAATGCAAATTGATTTGTGTTTACTTCCAATGCGAAGGTGTTTTTTGTGAAATGTTTGTATCTCAAGAAACATAATCGGGGATCATAATAAAAACATAAATTGAAAAATGAATTTCCTTCAAGAAACAAGACGATGAAGAAATAAAGAGAAGATATGTGTCGAATTAGGAGAAGAAATCGGCCCAACTCACCATTGCAACTAACACATTAAACCTTGGACAAATGAAAATCAATGATATACAATAAGGAAAGAAAAGGAGACTGAGAGAGAGATCATAAATTGAGTGTTTCTAGTAGCTTTAAGGTTGCTCATGCATTTCAACCAACAAGCATTTTGCAACCTCTTGGTAAGACTAAGCCATGCATAAGTTAACACTAGTGTTATTTCATTTAGATGAGCTTTGGTGCTAGCAGTAACTAATAATGACATTCTTCATCCATATTTTATGAAAGCTTCTAGTTCACCTTTCTAGCCTTGTGTTTTAGGGGTAAGGATTGGTGAGAACTCCACTTTGTTTTCCATCAAATTCCTTTGCTTTGGCCTTGCGAGATCTTCATTTCCTCTTGACTTATTCAAGCTCTAGAATTGATGTTATAGCACGACATTTTCAATTAACCATAGTTCCAATTGTGCATGATCAATTCAAATCCTATGAATACATGTGTTATCCCCAAATCTTGTCCTTCTTGTCCTTCTTGTCTTTCCATGATCAAACTCTAGAAAACCTTCCTAAAAATCCTGACCATAGTAATTTGAAAATGACGACAAAAAATTGTATGGATGTTTTAGACCAAACCATGAGTGTTACATGTTCCAGTTGTCGGGGGAAAAAGTAGATTCGAGATTGAGTGTTGGTTTTTATAATGGGATCTCTCATTTTGGGCTACAAACAAATCTGGTTGTAATGATCATTGGTTCTTCCCTAGAGAAGTGTGCTTGAAATCTATTTGATTGATCAATATCCCCAATATTAGATATCACTTGAGGTGGATCAGAGGGAGACTAAAACTTGATGCCCATATATGTTGACTTCTATAATTTTGTTGAATAGACACCATCCTGAGCAAAGTTGCAAACAACTGATTTAATTCCCTTATCTTTATTTTTGTCTCATTCCATTTGTCAAGCATTCCTTAATAGGTATTCTTTCATCATGACCAGGATAAATGACTATTCAACTCTCAACTTCAATGTAAATGCTACTGAAACAAGTGAATTTCACGATTGATCTTCTCATAGAATTCATGCACATGGTTTCCTCGTGATGATGAGTGAAAACCAAGATTAAGCCAAGCTTTTAGTCAATAAAAAATGAAAGGCCTTAAACGAAAAGGAGAAATCTTTGATGAAAGTAAAATTAAACTACAAAAAACATTCACAAACTGCAAACTAGACTAATCGCAGTTGGTGAACTTTATCGAAGAACCCAAAACAAATCAAAAGCTATGATACATAACCGGAAAATGAAGCAAACATCTAAATTATGAAAGAATAAAGTAAACAAAAAGCACTATGCTAGTCTTATTCCTAACCTACCCTACATCAAATGAAAGAAGGCTAGGTGTAAGCGTAGTTCTAGTGAAGCCAATCAAGCAACACCAAACTTGCAATCACATATTAGTTGGAGGCCAATTGCAGAGAATGAAGTAGTGTGGGATGAAATATTGGAAGAATTGATTCAAACAAATATTCACTCATAAGGTTGAATTTGGCGGGGTTAAGATTGATGATAAAGGTAGTCATGTAGGATTCATCTAAACAGGACTCAATTCCATCATAGAATTTACAATAATAACTATATTATTGTTGGAAGGAAATCAAAACCGAGTGATATACCCGATGAGACTTATAAGTGGAATTTAAATGCAATGTACTTTGTGAGGGAGTCTTGGAGTTGGGAGCGTCACTCCTCCCAGGGGTCAAAGTAGGACAATGAGCACATGTCATAACTATTGGGTGAGATTGGAGTTCTTCATTATCAATGCAAATCTCCCTGGGTTCAAATTTAGCATAAGCCACATGCTCAGAGGAGAGGTGATAGCTAATTGTTTGAGGGAAAAATTGAGTGAAATATGACTCCAAAGCTTCTTTTATGACATCAATGAAATCATGTGAAGACTGTTGGAGAATAAAAGGAGAATCCAAGGATGATTGATGAATTTGCTATTGAGAATTAATAAGTAATTTTAGATCAGATTTAAGTGATGGAATTTCTTGGGTCAACTTGATGTTTCCTACACTTTGTGTGGCGATGGGATGTTCTTTTGATGTGATGTTTTCATGGAGATCCAAGAACTCGTTGTGCTCTACACACTTCAATTTTTTTGCGATTAACATTGGCACATCAAGGTCAGAAATTTATGATTGTGTAGGACCAATGAATGGTTGGTTAGTGCTCACATTTAATTCCATAATAGAAAAATAGTCATTGAAAATGGGGTTGTCGATATCAAATTGGGATTTAGCATGTTCTGGAAGTCCAAATTGCGAAGGGTTATGTGTCATGGAAGGACTATTGTTAGGAAATAATGATTGATCGATCAAGGCTGGGAAACATTCTCATTCATCATTAAAATAAAAATGTCAAGAGTGTGATGCATGATAAATAGATGGTTGCTCATGTGAGTGATTAACGTCAAATAGATCTATATAAAGAGAATGTGAATCTTCAGATTGTGAAAATGATGGGATTTATTCATTAAGAGATTCATCACAGACCAGAATATGCTCATGATTTTCTGAAGGGGGGATTGTTAAATGGTTCACACTCTGGGACTAAGGGCTCTAGGATTTCTGAAAAGGATTCCCCCATAGCTATGTCAAGGTTTTGGTCAAAGATTATGTACTCCATATCCTTCATGGTCAGATATGAATATTGTAAATCGGAGATGGTTTGATCATCCATATCATATTCTTCAGAAATAGAGACGAGATATAAAAACCAATAAAGGATTTGTTGGTCTGAAGGTTTATCATTTTCAAGAAATCTAGAATAAATATGCATAACTCTTAAAAATAATTTATCCATAGATTTGTTTCCGAGCCTACATATTTTTACAAGTTCATCAAGGATTTCATCGTAGACATAATATTCATGAGTAGCGATAAACATTTCTATAAATTGTTTCCACCTATGAATTGATTTTGTTGGAAATGTCCTAAACCAAGATTTAATTCTACCTTTGAATGTGGGGATGAATAATCAACATGTTTCATTGTCTTGTACAATCTTAAGATTTTTCCGAGCTATGTTAAACCGATTAAGGTGTGTCAATCCAAAGACATTTCCTTCATCGTCAAATTGGGTTTGACAAGAGATTGATTGTCTTAAGTGAAATGTCCTCGGTGTGTCTCAGAAGACTAAAATGGTCATCCCATATAGAGGTACGGAGAGGAGCCATGGGCTGGTTAAAGTTAAGTGAAATGACTCCACATGGGAATAACTGTCATACGACTCTCCTTCTAGTGCAAATTTTGTTGACGAGTCTGAAATCACCCTTTATCAATATCAAGGCTTGCCCCTAGTAAGAATTCCCAATTAGATCTCTTATCGTTTGGAATAAGGAACAAATCCGACTTATGGCCCAACAACTATTCACGGTTTGGTTTTACCAATTGCGGCTTAGTCCACCAATGAAGGGGAGTGGCGGATGGTTATGAAAATGAAAGATGTACATATGAAGACTATGTAAATGTCAAAATCTAATCTACTCTAAAGCTATTCTAGCCTAGCCATGAGTGAATTATCGTAACTGCATCAGTTGTAATGAAACTAAACCTGTTTAATACCCCAATTAGATAGTTATTATGAAGGTGCAGAGTTAGAAACACATGAATACACATACACGACTAGAAAAGTCTAAACGATATTTGTGCATACATCAACAACTCATGTGCTCAAGGAAATGTAATATAAGAAAGAGTAACAAATAGTAAGAGTAACATAGCTTGCCTTAGAATGGTCTAAAACAAACATGTTCTTACAACCCATGTGATCAACATACATTATGCTTGAAATAGTTCGTAGCAAAACAACACATGCAATTTCTTCTCTTTATCCAAACGATGGCACTTAGGGATTCTCAATATTAATAATTTCAACAATAATACATCAAAGATCCAAGGAAAGCTCCCCAATTTTTGTTAACATGATATATGTTCTTGAAATAGTTCTTGAGTCTATACAATGCTTGAAGAGCCAAAAATCCCTTCTCTTGGATACAATTCTGGTATTTATTGGAGGTCAATGTGACCCTTGGCTTTCTTCCTACCCCATGACCTTTCATTTACCATGTTTTGTTGTTATTCAATTTGTAATGATGAGATTAAAAAAACAATGGTTACAATTCGAATTTTTCCTCTAGTGCCGATGGGCCATAGTGGATTTTGGCGAGGGTGCCTCTTTTTCATAGTAATGACTAGTTTATACATTGGCACATCTTGGTTGTTCAAGTTTGACAGTTAATAATCATGGGGTTTAGACCTCCTCTTCAACCAATTGAACTAGATCCCCTTTGTCACTTCTCTGTTGCTGTGACAACTACTGTTATTACTGCTCTGTCATTGTTGGTTGTAGATGAAATTGTTGTTGGTTGTAGATGAAATTGCGAGGATGCGAGTATGACCTATCCATTCAACATATAAAAAATGAGAGTAACTCCAAAGAAACCATTAACGCTAATCATTCAAACACATATAAATTAAATGAGGTATTAATTAATTTAAATATCATGTAAACTTCCCTGAATTTGATTCCTAGTTCCTCCGCTCATGATTGAGGCATTGTATTCTCCGGGGCTATCAACTAGGTGGCACATCCACATCCATTGGTATAAGGAACCCACGAAATGGATACTTGAGTCCAAAGTTATGGCCGAAATACTGGTGGGGTCCTTTTGTTGTTGAGGGCAGTTTGTATGAACTCCTCCGTTTTGAACTGGAGCTTGTCACTGACTCCTCTGGGTGGAGCTGCTGTCGCATTGGGTGTCGCTATGTTCAATGGTTACCATCGTTTGTTTGCTTTCATTGAAAGGGGCAGGCTTCGCTGCTAGAGATCTTGAAATTTTTCTTTTCAATTTTGGTGTGGCTTGTTCGATTAATGAAGCACAAAACACAAGTCCATAATAGGGTGTCTCGTGTTTGGATTTTAAAACACTGAATAAATCCTTTTCAGCCCCAAGGATTTGAACTTTGCTTGCAATTTGTTTTGCAAGATTCAACAATAAAGCGAGCACCAACAAGCTCCCCCACAAGAACAGTCATATTAAGGGAAGCGTTGTGCCGTATACTATGAAAGAGATATAACTTGAGTACAGGGAGCTTCAATGTGTAGCAAGTCATGATCACTAACTTCAGTCGTTATTGATATCACAGCTGCCTCTTTTAACTCTGATTCAACTTCCTCTGGGAGTATCTCTTAGGAATCTAGCTAAGAAACATTTGTGCGACTATCCGCTCTGCCTATCTTTTTAGGGTTGAGCAGAGTCATCCCAACCTTTAACCTGGCAACCTTTAACCTGGCACTTTCACTAAATGAAATCATCATTCTGTAACAAGAGGTAGAGTAGCCATCTGGAACCACTTGATCTTCTTCCTCTTCGATTGTTGTTTTCATTTTGTTGAGTAATGTAGCCTCAATCAGTCGAGTACTGGATCTCCTATTCCTTTGGTTCTCCCCGTGTCAGCCCATGCCTCTCTTATATAGGGTCATTCAATCTTTCATAAAATCTATTCCATGAGGCGGCTTGCGAGAATATTTTTTCAAAACCCCTTTGAGATTGAGCTTAAAAGGCCACTTGGTCCATTCATTTGCATGTTCCAAGTCGAATCAAGTAGCTAGTAAATGGAAATCACTCAGTTCATGGGAACATCTCGATTTATGATTCTCAATTTGGATGATTTTTGACAGTTGTTGGAAATGCCATCTATACTACTCTCATACCCTCATCGCATATGTATTAAACTCGTTATCAAGATCATCAAGTAGGAAATTTTTTCGAATGATCATCGTATCCACTTTATCCGGACTAAATTTCATCTTAAACCTTGAAATGTTGTGGGATACACCCAAACTCATAGGAACTAAATCTTGAAATCCAGGACCGGTTATCAGTTCACTCGATTAAGTTCACAAAGCCTGCATTAACTCTTAAACAACACTGTTGTGCACACATCTTATCTCCAATTTCCCTTTATTACATTCCCAAACTGAGTCATTTGTTGTTAATGTTTCCCCCTCACACTGTTCACGAAGAAACGTGCATAACCCCTTGTCCAGTTTGCTGTCAACAATCAATGTAAAGCTTTTGTTGTATTCTCAAATTTCGTGGGCGTCCTCTTCCAATTTCATGGGGCTTCCTCTTTCATTTCGTGCGTGGTCTGTATAAATTTCGTGAGTTATTTTGCACGGATTTCCTGCGCTTTTAAAAGGGAAGGTGAACGGATTATGAGGCGCCCCCTCCACGTAGGTAAAGCAAACCCTAAAATCGTATGGGATTTAGAGGGTTCGCCTTTGACGATTTCTGTTTTTTTGCATTGCTAATAAGGAGAGGAAAACATAAAACATGTCACACAGCTAAGAGTACAGTGGAAAACCTTCGCGATATTGAATGATTTCGTGGGGAATGGTCGTGGTTTTCAAGGGGCGATTTATCGCTGGTGACTGCGTATCACCTTTCCTCTTGTCTTTTGCCATGTTTAGAAACATTTAGGGTTCCGCAGCCTGTGGTGGCTGGGGTTTGTCTTCAATAAAATGCTCCCAGTTATGTTGAATATATCAACTAATTTCCTAAAATTGAATATATCAACTAATTTCCTAAAATCCAGGTGGATATGAGCAGATTTAAAGGAGCCTATTTTGTAGCAGGTTGTTCAACCAAATCTATCAATTTGGTATGAAGCACAAGATGGGAAAATAATTTTTAAACTAATTGAATTCTGTTTTACATTCATGTAAAAAAAAGAGGCATAAAGGGATGAGGGAATAGTGGAATTGAGAGAGGTGAGAGCATGAAGCTTGGGTCGAATGGAAGCCTGAATTATAAAGGTTGTTTTGTATTTATCTCCCTTGAACAATAAGAAGACAGATTATCATTGCCCTTGGAGGTTTTCCTTAAAAAAAGGATTTTACCACATAATTCTGTGTATTAATTTTATGTGATTGTCATGTGTTAATTGTGCTTTCCGCATTTACAATTACAATAAATGGTATCAGAGCTATTGAGTTGAAAATCGTTGTTGCGTTGAAATCATTGAGTTATCGCTGCGTTGAAGCTGATTGAGATCGTTGAAGGGAGTGCTACTTCCAAGGTCAGCGCTGGGGTCTCTGCATGACGGGAGCACTAATTTAGTAATGTCGGTCTAACCTCAGGAAGGGAGCACCGATAGTTTTCAATGGAATGGAGCGTCGATAGGGGTGTGGCTGTAAATGGAGAACCGTGTTGCAAGTTCTGATCGCATATCTTGATTTCTGATCGGAGAACAGTTTTTGGAGATCCGTGGCGAAAGAACACGAGCAAAGTGGAGGGTCCATGCGCTTTTCAAATCTCGGAGAAGGAGCAGGGATGTCTGTCATTGAGAAGTGTTGTCTATCGTTCGAAGAAGCCATCAAATTTCGGTGAGAAGCAACAGGTCCTTCTGTGTGCAGGCGCGTCGTTGGTTGGAGAGTCACAGACTCGAGGAATACCCGCCACTATATTTTTGCAGTGATCATTGCCTTCTTTTGCCGATGTATCACTGTTTTGTTGTCTCCTCGGTAACAAGAATTAACACGCCCTTCAAAATTATCTTTCCATGATAAATATATTACTGTAACTTTTGTGAAGATTATGGTCATATTCAAAAACGAAGATGCGGTCCAGAGATACAAAAGGCCGAGGTCTAGTGGTGCTAGAGAGCTGTTGTAAAACACAACCATTGTAAGGTTATACTACCGGTTCTGGGGAGATTTACTCATCGCAGTCCATTCCTCTTGTTCGGCGCAATGATCGAAGAGATGGTGAGAAATCAGAGCGTGGAATTTGAAATTGAGAAGTTCAATGGAAAGAAAATTTTTGAGATCTGGAAGGTTAAGATGCAAGATCTGCTCGTGCAACAAGGCTTGGTGAAGGCGCTTTTGGGAAAAGAAAAGCAACCCGTGACCATAATAGATGAAGATTGGGATGAGATCAATGTGAGAGCACTGAGTTCCATACGCCTGTGTTTGGTCAATGATGTTTTGTTCAACATTGTTGCAAAGAAGACAATAGCCAGTTTGTGGACGAAGCTGGAAAGACTGTATATGAAGAAATCCTTGACGAACAGGATCTTCCTGAAAAGGTAATTGTACAGTTTGTGCATGAAGGAAGATACGAAAATAATTGATAATTTAAATACTTTCAATAATCTCTTAGTTCAGTTGACTAGGATGGGAGTAAAAATCGATTCGGAAGACCATGCAATTACATTATTGTGTTCTTTGCCCGCGTCATGGGATCATTCTGTTACCTCTATTAGTTTCATCACAACACAAGTATTGAGTTTGATGTTATTGTTGGAGCACTATTGTCCGAGGAAACAAGGAAGAAATCCAATTAAGAAACCTTTACATCTAAGGCGATGATGGTTAGAGGCAGACCTAAAGAGAGAGGACAGGGTCAGAGGAATTTCTCTTGGTCAAAGTCGAAGGGAAAAAAAAGAAAGCTTAAGTGTTGGCTTTGTGGAAAATTGGGACACCTGAAGAAGGACTGTTGGAAGCGACAACAAGCCTCCAAAGACGACCCTCCAAAAGAAATGAAGGAAGTGAACGCAACTGAAATAGGTTCAACACTAGGTTCAAGTATGACTGATGAAGTTTTATCAATTAGTATTGGTTCACATCATGATAAACAATGGTTATTATATTTTCGTGCTTCAAATCACATGTGTCTTCATAGATAATGGTTTGTTACTTACCAGTCTATAGATTATGGAATAGTTTACATGGGAAATGATATCTCGTGTAAAGTTGTGGGAATTGGTAGCATTCGAATTAAGATGTTTGATGGAACTGTTAAAATACTAACTGATGTGAGACATGTACCCGATCTTAGGAAGAACCTAATTTCTTTGGGACTCTTAGACACTGGAGGATATAAGAGTATTGTTCAAGGTGGAGTTATGAAGGTCTACAAAGGAATCCTACTGGTTATAAAAGCAAAAAGGTTGGTAACATGTTTATGTTAGAAGGAAGAATTGAGTCAGATCATGTGACAATGGTATATGAGAACGACAGTGATTCTGTTCAATTGTGGCATCAACGGTTGGGCCATATGAGCGAACAAAGATTAAAGGTATTGACTGATCACAGGTTACTTCCTAGTCTAAAGTCTTTAAAGTTAAATTTCTGCAAACACTGTATTTATAGAAAACAGAATAGGTAGAAATTTAAAACCGGAAAACACACCAGTGAAGCAATTCTTGACTATATCCATTCTGATGTTTGGGGGCCATCCCCTACTATTTCATATGGAGGATCATCATATTTTGTTATTTTTATACATGATTTATGTAGGAAGGTTTGGATCCATATGTTAAAAAGAAAAATTGGTGTATTTATTGTTTTCAAGCAGTTTAGAGCTTTGGTAGAAAAGAGCATTGGTAGGTCCATTAAATGTTTAAGAACTGATAATGGTGGTGAATTTACGTCGATGGAATTTGAGAACTATTGCAAGGAGTTTGGGATTGATAAGCATAAAACCACTGCCTATACTCCTCAACAAAACAGAATTGTTGAACGCATGAACAAGACTCTTTTAGAGAGAGCAAGGATTATGTTTAGTAATGCCAACTTGCAGTAGGAACTGTGGGTAGAAGCAATATCTACATCTTGTTATCTGGTGAATCGATCACCATCAACAACAATAGAGTGAAAAATTCCAAAATAGGTATGGACATGTCATCCTTGTAATTATTCTAATCTTAAATTTTTTTGGTTTTGAAGCCTATGCTCTAATTCCGAAACATCAGCGTTCTAAACTAGATCAAAAATAAAAAAGCCGTATCTTTGTTGGATACAATGATGGTATTAAGGGGTACATGTTGTGGGATCCTACTTCCCACAAGATCACCATTAACAAAGATGTAATATTTGATGAATCATCTCTCATCAAATCAGATATAGATGTTCAAATGAAACATGAAGAAGTACCTAAGTATCAACATATTCAGTTTGAAACCAGTTGAAATACAGATGACAGTGAACATGAACAAGTTTTTGAAGATGTTCATGAAGAGTTTCCTGCAGAGGAAGATATGGTTGATGATAACAATCAACATAATGTGGATGAGCCATAAACTTCCCTAAGGAGGTCTACGCGGGTCATAAATCCTCCAAGAAGGTATGATGATTTTGTTTCGTTAGTTTCTTTAAGTACTAATGATGATGAACCTTCGTGCTATCAGGAAGCTGTGAATGGTTCTAACAGTGAATAATGGAAAGAAGAAATGAAGGATGAAATCAAGGCATTAGAGAGGAATTCCACATGGGACCTGGTAGAACTTCCAAGAGACAAAAAACTGTAGGTTGCAAGTGGGTCTACAAGCTGAAGAAGGGTGTTGATGATAAGGTGGAAAGGTACAAAGCAAGGCTAGTTGCGAAAGGATATTCTCAAAAATAAGGTATTGACTTTCATGAGATTTTTTCACCAGTTGTTAAGTCCATTTCAATTAGAATTGTGTTAGCATTAGTTGCATTACTTGATTTGGAGTTGGAGCAGCTAGATGTTAAAACTACCTTCTTACATGGAGATTTGGATGAGGAAATTTACATGGAACAACCTAAAGGGTTCATTCAGAATTGTAGCAAGAAATTTGTTTGTAGGCTTAAGAAATCAGTGTATGATCTGAGGCAGTCTCCCAGACAATGGTACAAGAAATTTGACTCTTTCATGGTGAGCCAGAATTATATAAGGAGTGACTATGATCATTGTGTCTACTTTGAGAAATTGAATAATGGGATATTCATTATCTTAGTATTGTATGTTGACGATATTCTTTTAGCAAGAAAAAGAATAACTGAGATCAATAGGTTAAAGGCTCAGATGGCTAGGATGTTCTATATGAAAGATCTAGGAGCAGCAAGACAGATTTTGGGCATGGAGATATTCAGAGACAGGAGGAATGGTAAGCTTTGGTTGTTACAACATAAGTATGTTGAGAAGATACTTTTGAGGTTTGGTATGAACGATGTGAAACCAGTTTCAGTCCCTTTGGCTTCCCATTTTAAGATTTCTTCAAGTTTATGTCCCAGTACAAAAGAAGAAAATGAATATATGTCTTGAATACCATATGTTAATGCAGTAGGAAGTCTAATGTATGTGATGGTTAGTACAAGGCCAGACATTTCAAATCTAGGTAAAGAGCACTGGGCAATAGTGAAATGGGTGCTTCAGTATTTGAGAGGCACAAGTGATTACTGTATCACCTATAACAGTAGTTGTGAATTAGTCTGTGGATATGTTGATTATGATTTTATAGGTGATTTGGACAAGAGAAGGTCGACTTTAGGATATGTCCTTACTCTTGTAGGTGGAGCTATTAGTTTGATGTCAAAACTGCAGAACATTGTTGCTTTATCCACTACAGAAGAAGAATACATAGTTGCTTCACATGCTTGCAAAGAGGCGGTTTGGTTAAAAGGCTTGTTTGGTGAGTTTGGAAGGATGCAGGATAAAGTAAAGCTACTTTGTGATAGTCAAAGTGTTATTCACTTGGCTAAGAATCCAACCTACCACAGTAAAAAAAAGCATATTCCTATCAAGTACCATTTTGTAAGATAGGTCGTTGATCAACGTGGAGTCTCTCTTGAGAAAGTTCATACAAAAGAGAACTGCGCAGGCATGTTCACAAAACCAGTACTTTTAGAGAAGCTATGATGGTGCTTGGCTTCTCTTGGCTTGCAAAAGAGGTGATGAATAAATTGAGCATGATAGATCAGGTAAATTGTTGTCAAGGTGGAGATTGTTGAATATGCCAACTAATTTCTTAAAATCAATGGATATGAGTAGATTTAATGGAGCCTATTTTGTAGTAGGTTGTTCAACCAAATCTACCAATTTGGTATGAACGCACAAGATTGGAAAATAATTTCTAAACTAATTGAATTATGTTCTACATTCATGTAAGCCTATAGAGGCATAAAGGGATGGGGGAATAGAGGAATTGAGAGAGAGGTGAGAGCATGAAGCTTGGGTCGAATAGAATCCTGAATTATAAAGGTTGTTTGTATTTATCTCCTTTGAACAATAAGAAGACCGATTATCATTGTTGTGTGAAGGTTTCCCTTACAAGAAGGGTTTTACCACGTAATTCTCTATGTATTAATTTTATGTGATTGTCATGTGTTAATTGTGTTTTCCGCATTTACAATTACAACAAGTTATAGGTATTAAAAGTGGCGGCCATTGCTTAAGATGAAAACTTGGATCCTCAGGGATATGGTGCAACAAAGATAACTTGATTCCATAAATGGGCGAACTGGGCTTAGATCCATGTAACAAAAAATATAGCCTTCGATTTAATTGTCATGCAATTGCTGAGATAGACGTCATTTCGTGCAAGAGTAGTTCTAAAGGAAACTTCAGTTGTTGTTGAAGATTGGACTGAAACAATCATGGAGTCAATGGGAGTACACCCATGCTCAGGAGCTTAAGTTAGATCATAGTTTAAGGCTTGCCAATGAATTTTGTTGATTCCTTATATGCTTCTTGTGTAGGAATTAGATCTTTCACGTATATGGAGGCTGTAGTTACCCGGGCTTTAGACTCATTTTATCCTGACCGGAAGTTTGGAAACGAAGTCCATAAAGGATATCATATTTTTTGCATGACTTGGACTAGTTCCTCACAACTTTTCCAAGAAGCATCGGAGCAAATGTCCTCATAGTTGCCGATAACATCGACGAAGTTCCCTTCAGGACTGTCGATGCCAACAAACAAACTTCTCTTCAAAAACTCCGATGCCTTCGGAGGACTTCTTCTCAATTTTGTTGATGGCCTCGAATGAGTTCCTTTCATTGTTTTCAATGGCTTCGGTGAAGTTCCCCTTAAGTTCTCTGATGGCTTCGGTGAAGTTCCCCTTAAGTTCTCTGATGGCTTCAGATCATTTTCCAACAACCTTGCTGGAAAACCAACTTGCAAAGCTTTTTCTTATGTTGTTGGAGGAGCCTTTAAATCTTCATAACTTGCACATACAAAGTCGGATTGTAGTACCATCTTTTGCACTGTGAAGAACGTGGAGAGGCATTTCCAGTGATCCAACTAATTGTTCCATACAAACATTCCATCTGTGTAATGACAGATGAAGCAGGTCCGTGTGAGAAACACTATGTGATTCATTCTGGCACTTCCAAGGCCTTAGATTTCGATTTCATGAGTTGCGTTGGAATCGTATTTCCGAAAAACATATGACTAACATTTTTCGAGGAAGAAAATTTAATTTTGACGGATGCCGAAAAATTGTGCCCAAAGGAGTTTTTTAGTAAAAGTTTAGGTACCTGGTTAGCTAATTCTTAACCCAAATTAAATTCCATCAGTTCTTGTGCCATCTGTGATATATAGTCTCTTAGATAATTCAATGAAGTTGTAGTGATGCATCACTAGCACAAAATTATAAATCCACCAAAACAACCAGTTGACGTTCGAAGCACTTAGTATTGTCCAGGAGATGGGAGGTAATGACAGATGAAGCAGGTCCGTGTGAGAAACACTATGTGATTCATTCTGGCACTTCCAAGGCCTTATATTTCGATTTCATGAGTTGCGTTGGAATCATATTGCCGAAAAACATATGACTAACATTTTTCGAGGAAGAAAATTTAATTTTGACGGATGCTGAAAAATTGTGCCCAAAGGAGTTTTTTAGTAAAAGTTCAGGTACCTGGTTAGCTAATTCTTCACCCAAATTAAATTCCATCAGTTCTTGTGCCATCTGTGATATATAGTCTCTTATATAATTCAATGAAGTTGTAGTGATGCATCACTAGCACAAAATTATAAATCCACCAAAACAACCAACTGACGTTCGAAGCACTTAGTATTGTCCAGGAGATTGGAGGATCGAGTTTCTTTCAAAGTGTATTTCAAATCCATTGCAATACCATTAGGTGCTATAGTTAACCCATATGATGCTAGATTATACTTTCACAATCACATTTCATTCATAGAACCAAGAAATGTAAAGCAAACAAGAGGATGTGGTACGCGAATGCAAGTTGCTAGCAATATAGACCGGTTTGATTGTGACTGCAATATGGAGTACGTTAGGCATGGTATGAATGACGAGCGCAACAAGAAGGATATGAGCTTGGAGGAGGATGAAAAAGGTCTTGGAACAAATGTGGGCGATGCTGAGTTTGTCAACGTTGGCAAGAGGAAGAAGATTGTCATCGACGCACTTGGTGAGGACGAGGGTTCAACATCCTTCTACTAGCACATCAAGGATGGGAGAGGGAAACTTATCATCAAGCAGTGCACCGATGAGGGAGGTATGAAACTCATCGATATGCAGTGTATCAAAGAGAAAGACAAGAGAACTGTCATTATGCGATGCATCAAAGCGAATGGAAGGAATTCAACCAGTGAAAGGCTTTTGCATGTTGAAGATAATCATGTGGACACTACTAATGTATCATCATTGATCACGTGCATGTTTGTGGTGAGGTTTAGTAGAATCATGTCGACATTTTGGCAAGGTTTGGAGGAGATGGTTGATGTATCGGTGAAGAAAACACTAGTGTGCCAATGTGTAAGTGGAGGAAAGGGTGTGCATGTCGGTACACAATGTATCAGTGCACGAAGAGGGATCTCACTAAAGTGTGGATCAATGGGTTGAAGTGACTAGAAGATAAACTTCAAATGGTAAAGAAGGAGAGCCTTAGGGAGCTCACTGAAGTGTGGATCAATGGGTTGAAGTGACAGGAAGAGAAAATTCAAATGGTAAAGAAGGAGAGCATGAGGAGAACTTAGTCTTAGAAAATCACACGAGAGAGAAAGTGAAAGGGGGACCAATTCCTCATCTTAGAGAGACACTAAGAGATGAAAAATTGGGAGGTGGTTGTGCACATGCAACAAGTTAGTGGGCCATAGTATATTTTCTCTGTAATGCACCTCATCTCTCATAACGATTGGTTCATACATTTGGGGAACCCAATCGTTATAGTATTTGAACTCTTTCCTCAGTCATCTGAGTCTAATTACCTTCGCTTCTCCTCTTCCATTGCTACAACTATTGTTATCATTTATTTGACGTCTTTGGATATATATTGCATCGCAAGGATGTTGAGTACAACCTCCTCAATACTGACACCATTTAACATACAACAGATGTGGTAACTCCAAATGGAATATTGAGAATGATCATTCAAAATCATATAACTAAAGAATTAATTAATTGAAAATTCATAAGAGCTTCCATGAATTGGATCTCTTGTTCATCTAAGTGGTTGAGGTGGCCAATAAAGTACTAGATCTTTGTGTTGAAAAATAAAGGTAATGGATGAGAAATTTATCGAATAGCATACTTGGTAAGTTGTAGATCTTGAAAATACCTTTTCTATGTGCAAAATGGATACCCAAGTATAAAATATGAACAACGGTCTAAATAAGGTTTCTTCCCTATGGGAGTTCCTCCAATGCATATTGGAATTGAACTATATAGAAATGATTTTGCATGTTACTCAAGATGTGTAAAGTAATTCTAGTGACACTCTTGATGTGTTGCATCCATACATCATCTCTTCAATTACCCTGCCTTTTAGTATCACCACGAGAAATTCAACTACAACACTCACATGGGCATTCTCCAAGCGCTTCTAAAGATGTGATAGAAATTTCAGTTGTTTTCTCTCTTCCAGATATATGGTGATATAATTTATATACCTTAATGTTCTGACCCCATCGTAGTACTATTAACTATGTTATTCATGTCAGATTGAATAATTGAATTGTAGCCATGTCTAACAACCACCGAAGTAGCCTTTTCAAGAGACTGTGTAAGCTCTGCTCATGACCATCCTGGTTTGTTGTTTGTATAAATAGAAGGGTCAATGGAAGGTGATCATTTCACTCTGTTTACATGGACTTTGAGAATATCCAATAACCCTTTTTCCTCATGAGGACTTACTCTAATTGTGTCATCAAAATGGACTGCTATCAATAATGCACGATCTAGTAAACCCATATGATTAGTTGTACCTAAAAATATGATTCTTTTTCCATTGTCAAATACATTAAACTCTATTAAAAGCAGGTTCAAGGTGCTATAGGATGAGTAGAACTGTGTAACTCATTAGACAAACATATGGTCCACCTTTTTCTTTTCAATCTCCTTCTCTGCACAAACTCCCTCAGGGGTTTCGAGTACGTTTTTGGAATTGTCTCTAATCCAGTATTGAATTCATCCATGTCTGGTGTATAACACCTCAATGCCTCTTCCGGGATGCACAATTTGACCTTTGAATTATCTGAGAGGATTCTTGAAGTCAACAAGTCTTGATAGAGGCCTTTCCTCATGGAACAACTCTTCAACATTCTCAAAATCACCATATTCATATTTGGATTTTCATCACGCCGTGGTTTTGATACTACATACCTCAGACTACCTACCTCATCATAAATTGGTTTAATGTTGTCAGAGTGTGCCAACATTGTCAAATCATGTCTCTCTTCCTCTACAGTCGAAGGCTAAGCAAATTTGGACAATGGGAAATATAGAAGAGATCCACTACTCATCAAATCAAGTTCTATGATAGTACTGACATCTTCTTCTGCAAACACAATCCTGGTAAAATATGCAAAGTAACAAAATCCAATAACCTTCAAAAACCTGTCGCTGCAAGCGATATGTATAACACTCTCAAAACCACTTCTTTTAGCGTCTGAACAATTTTCATACTTAGGATTCTCATTTAAATTTCTTACTTAAGCACTGGTGTCACTACTACATATGGGTGGATTATTCCACGAAAATTTTCCACGCTTCCACTAGTTTCATATTTTTTTTAAACATGGCGATATTTTCGTCACTATTGCCATGAACGTTCATCGCAATATCGATGAAAATCTTAATTTAACCTCGTCAGGATTTTAGTCGCTATTGCGACAAAATTTCATGGCAATAGAGACAAAAAATTTGTCTATCTCATTGGTTGGTGTTAATGGCTAGTTGACTATTTTATCTATATATACGTGACTTTAAGAGACTTTGCAACACAATTGATATAGTTGTGACACTGTTCTTGGCTTTTGTTTGAGCTGTTTATTTTTTCCATCACCCACCAGTTAAACAAATCCAATTCTCGATCTACATAGCTCGGATTTTGAACTTGTAAGGTTAGTATGTTATTTTTTATTGATGTACTCATGTAACTTGTAATTTTTTTTTTTCAAATGTCCAAATTGCATTTAGCTATTTTTTCCTTGATAATATATTTATATAATATGTGTAGTTATACCATATTTCATGTCTTTGGTTTTTGGATATAGTAAGTATATTCTATGGAAAAGGGTATGTGGATTCCATAATATTCTAGTTTTATGGAATCCACATACCCTTTTCCCTTCAATTCTAGCTATAATCTCTCTCTCTTTTCATTGATAAAGATATGGAATTGCTCTTTAAACTCAATCCTAATTGGTGAAATGATAGTAATTGATTGCTATATTCCCTGTTTTAGCAGGGACTAATAAGATACATAAACACTAACCCTAAACTTATGTTAGGTGTATATGTCGTTATTATAT
>JZKD02S1734434.1:466697-489097 GCA_000966675.3 Picea glauca
TTAGTGAACATGATAGGATGATTATGTTTACAATGCTTTATTTCCAGATCAATTACCTCACATATACATGTATTATGAAAGGAAACCACAAAAAATCGACTGGAGGTCAAGCTAGTCTTTAAATCAAAGTTCCAATTCAAGGCATTTCTCATCTATACATATAATGTCCTTGTATAACTTTCTCTCAAAATGTGTATAACTCAACCCAATTCACCTGCAATTGGTAATCATTCTCGAACAACCAACTAAATTTTTAGTTTGGTCTATGTAGTGGTATTCAATGGACTCTTACTTCAACCAAAAGGTAACGACAATGTAAATATGTGTTTGCAACTAAGTTTTATTGGCCAATCACTAAATATGCTCACAAAAATAGTTATACAACCCTCTAATTCTCATAAGATTTCTCAAGACCAAAATGCCAATGATAATATTAACTTCCAATGATAGCTTATCCTTTGATAGTTATTCTATGCAAGTTTTGATGCAAATTGAACTCAACTCAATGGCCATTCAATTTCCTTGATATAATCCCACAAGCGCATGTTCAGACATTGATAAGGCTATCTGTATAGGAATATCCGGTGGGAGAGATACCTCTGGCATTTCTTCCACTCTTTTGACAAATTTTGAGCATTCTGCCTTCTTCTTCTTAGGAAAAGATTTAATCAGTGAACTGAAAATGACATCGTTTGGGAGAGGCGGAGGAGGATGGGGAGGAGAGGAAGCCCTAGGAGAGCCCTGCTCCTCCATGGCTACAGCAACCCTAACAACGAAGTTGAAGAGCTATTCGATCAGAATATTGCTTCATGAGAACTCAATACATCCCAGTACTTGCTGTACTTTCTCCTTTGATTGGTGTTAAATTGAGCAAGTATGATGAAGGATCATATGTTGATCCAACCCTATATAAGAGGCCGGTTGGAAGCCTTATGTACTTAACAACAACCATACCTAACATTATGTTTGCTGTGAGTTTGATTTCCAGATTCATGGAGACTCCGAAGAGTACTCATTGGCAAGCAGGAAAGAGGATCCTGAGATATGTTGCTGGAACAACTAATTTTGGTATCCGATACACATCAAGCTTAAACTTTGAGCTGATCGGATATACTAATAGTGATTTTACAGGTTCCATTGATGACAGGAAAAACACATCTGGGTATATTTGTAGTCTTGGATCTGGAGCAGTGGCATGGGCATCAAAGAAACAACCCATTGTGACTCTATCTTCCACTGAGGCAGAGTATGTTGCAATAGCTGCAACTGCATGTCAAGCTGTATGGATGAGAACGGTCTTGAATGAATTGTTGCATGACCAGCATGATGCAACTTAGATTGTCTGTGACAATAAGTCTGCCATTGCATTGTCAAGGAATCGTGTTTTTCACAAACAAAGTAAGCACATTGATCCAAGGTATCATTTCATTCGAGAGTTGGTAACTGGTAAGGAGATTTATGTTTAGGTCTGTAGATTTGAAGAACAATTTGCAGACACTTTTACAAAGCCTTTGGGAAATGAATTGTTTAAAAAGCATAGAAGTAGTATTGGGGTCTGTAAGTTGTAATGCATTGTTTACAACAATTTTGTTTTACATCTTTTTAGTTTGTTTTGCCCTGAAATGATTAAGAGGGAGTATGTCAAAGATTAATCATTTCACCGCCTGGATAGCTGTGGATCGGTGACATTCTTGACTCTTCAAGACTCGAGGACTTAGCACCGATTTACTAAATTGTTTTAAATTTCTTAAACGGTGGCCAGCTTGACCTTTGCAGGCTTGAAACACCATCACCCCCTTAATCAAATTCTTTTAGAGATCGAAGGGGCAATTTTCATTTTGCATAAGTACCTGAAACGGATTGTAATCGGAGATATCTTAAAAACATTTTTGAATCAAATTGGTTACTTTGTATTTGGTGCTCTGCTTTGCGTTTATATTTTACTGATTTTTTAAACTCATTTTATCTCTTGATAAAAATTTGTTTTTTGAACAAACGCAGTAATTTCTTGTTTTTACCGATTGGGAATTTTACATTTATCCCAAGATTACTTGTTGGAGCGTATATGATTTAAAAAATCATTTTAATTATAAGTTTGTTATATCGCATTTCGGAGTTCACTTATTACAAGTGCGTAATAAGTGCGTGGAGTTCCTTTGCTTTACCAAACGCCGAAACCCGAAGTGCTGGCCCACATTCCATTCGCATTTTCACCCGAAATCCAAAGTGTTGGGCCCACAGCCTTTTAGCATTTTGCGATTGGCAAATAGCGTGGTCTTTTGTTTTTTTGTGTTCGGTGTTTGTAATCGCCGAAACCCGATTGACCTCCGTTTTTTCACAGAGCTTTGAATTGGTCTTGCATGGTATGTCAATTTTCCTCTGGAATGAAGAATCGTTTATGAATCTTGGGAGCTAAAAGAAAAAATCTGGTTTCTAGCCGCAGGTGGAGGCCAGCCAAAACAAGCCATCCTCTGTCAGTGGAAACCCTAAAACGGATACCCTAAAATCGTGGAGTAGGGGATACCCTAAAATCGATGGCCTTTTAATTTTGGTTGGTGGGAATAGATACCAGGGATTTATAATTTGTGATGTCAGTAGCTTTAGGAGAGAACGAATCGATTTGAATGTATGCACGGCCCATCGGGGTTTTCCTCTTCCATTTTGTGGGTGTCTACCCAAATTCCGTGGGCGTTTCTTCTTTGCCAAATCAGATAACCTCATTTTTCGGAATACATCCTAGCCTCGCCCTTAATATAACCTGTATGGCTGGCTTGGTTGTAGTTTAGGTTTTGCAACAGTGGGACGGCCAGTAAATGTTCTGAAACGAGCTTGCTACCAATGCCGATTGTTGAGCTCTCCATAATCATGTAATAGAGATGCGTGCGAGCCACCATTTGCAACAGGATCGTGTTTTAGTTTTGTTGTTGACAACATTTAAGCTTGGCGTTTGATTTCCCTGGGGATGCTGGCTATTTATTGATACCATTGTGAAAATACACAACACAGGAACAGGTTTATCTCATGTCTCGGAGCTGTTCTCTTCGACTTCGCCAGTCAAACTCATATCTTTAGAGACAGTCGGCAGTGTTCCTTTCATTGTTGCCGCTGGCTTCAGAGCAATTCCTTTCATAGTTTTCACTGGTTTCAGAGCCCTTAACATTAACTTTGTCGATCGAGACCAAGCCATAAATCTTGCCAAATGAAATTGGAGCTAATCTGCTTAACTCTGCCGATGGTGTATCAGAGCACTTGCTATCAACTTGGTCGATAAGCTTCGGAAAAGTTACTCTCAAGATCACCGATAGCTTCTGCCCACTTCTCTTCAAAACGCCTGATGGTTTCGGAGAAGTTCTTCCCAAACTTGTTGATGACTTCGGCAATGTTTCTCTCAAGTCCTCAGCTTGCTTCATAACTTATAATCTCCTTTATGATTTTCGTTTTGTTTTAATTATCATGGATAAAGTTTGATTTAAATTCAACCAAATTTGAATTTAAATTGATTTCGATTAAATTTTTAAAATAACCAAGGGTCTTACTTAAATTAATTTCACGCGGAGGCTAAAAGCCTAGGTATAAACCTCATGCTAACATCATTGGAGGAAACTTTAAAATTCCATAACTTGCTCATATGAAGTTGGATAGGAGTACCATATTTTGCGCTATGAAGAATATGGAGAGGTGCTCCCGACGATCCAACTGTGTAATGCCCAATGTTGCCAGTTCGAGCAAGAAACCCTAGGTGATCCATTTCAGAACTTTCGGGTTTTGGATTTCGATTCTGTGAGTTGCGTTGGAATCAAAATGGGGAAAATCATTTTATTGGCCTATTTCTGGGAAGAAAAATTCATATTGACGGGCACCAAAAGATTGTGCTTTGATTCTGTGAGTTGCGTTGGAATCAAAATGGGGAAAATCATTTGATTGGCCTATTTTTGGGAAGAAAAATTCATATTGACGGGCATCAAAAGATTGTGCTTAAAGTCATTTTTTAATGGAAGTTCGGGTCCTGTTTTCGCTGATGCTTCTCCCAATTAAATTCCATCAGTTCCTTTGTCGTCTATGATGTATAGGTTCTTGATTCATCCATTGAAATCGAGGTGTTGCATCAATAGCATGAAATTATAAATCCGCGAAAACAACCAATTGACGTTTGAGACGCTTAACATGGTTTTGAAGTTGGGAGGACCGAATTTCTTCCAAAGTACATTTTAGAGCCACTGCAAGACCAACAGGTGATGTGGTTAACCCATCTGATGCTAGATGGAATTTTCACAATCACAGTTTATCCATAGAACCAAGAAACACAAAGTAAACAAGCTAGTATGGTACATGAATGTGGGGTACTAGTGACATAGACAAACTCGATTACGAGTGCAACATGAAATGGGTCAGGCATAGTAAGCAATCAATGACCAATGATATAATTAGGCATGGGGAGCTTAGTCATTGGGAATGTAAGGAAAATGATTGATGAGCGCAATAAGAAGGATATGAGTTGGAGGAAGATGAAATAGGCTTCAGAATGAAAGTGGGTCATGTTGACTTGATCAACATTGGCGAGAGGAAGAGGACCATTGTCAATGCTCTTAGTGATGACGAGGAGTCGAAATTATTTTGTTGTCCCATTGGAAACAAGAGAGGATAACTTGTCAATACGAAGCACGTCGGTGAAAAAGAGGTGAACCTTGCCGATATGTAGTGTAACGAAGCGAAAGGGAGGGATGTTGCCAAAATGCAATGCATCAATGAAAGTGGAAGGAAGTTATCTAGTGAAAGGCATGTCTGAGACGAATATAATCACATGGACACTACTGATCTGTGGACATTGATCATGTGAACTCTGTCGATGATAAAGACGTACATGTCAGTGAAGTTTAGCAGATGCACGTTGGCTCATTATCCAAGTTTAAAGAAAGGTGGTCAAGGTATGAGTGAAGAAGTTAATGTAACACTAATGTGAAGGTGAAAGAAAAATGTGTTCACTAGTATGCTATGTATCGGTGCAGGAAGAGGGAATCCGTTGAAGTGTGAATCAATAGATCAAGGTGATCTAAAGAGAGACTTGAAATGGTACAGTGGAAAGAGTGGGACGAAAAATCGAGATTAGTCGTTTACATGAGAGAGAAAGTGTGCGGGTCCTAGTAGGAAGAATTAGAGGGTGCCCCAATTTATTTTCTTAGAGAGATCCCAAGACAAGAAAATTGGGAGGTTGTTGTGCATGCACAACAAATGATGATACATTGGGTGAAGCCAGAATATCTGCTGGTATTTCCTAACTGATAACAAAAAATCTAGAGGGTCATAACTTGCTTTTAGGATCAAACATTTCAGAAATAATATGTAACATTTACCTGAAATATTCCATCATGGTGAGATCACTGGCGATGCTTTCATGCCGGCTAGTGGAGATCGTCTATTGTAAATAGAGTTCTGATGAAATTTATTTCCTTAAACTGCGTGAATGATCTGGGTTGTTATCTCCAACGTGGGGTTTATATATATTTGGGATAAATAAATATTTTTCATTGGGTGAGTATATAGGTATCTCGGAGGTGTTTCTCCAACTCCCACGAGAGTCCATAGATATGATGGAGTCACCAAAGCATCACAAACCTTGCTCTGCTGTCAATGAGTGTCCATAGCCCTTGCAGAGATATATGCATGTCCCCTAGTATGTTCAAACTTTCCTTTCCATTCCTTACTGATTTATTTAATTCATGCTTAGCATTTGGTGGATGGAGAAAGCAATGGCCTTTTAGTCTAATAGGGGATGATTGCTAGCTATTGAGATTTATTTGAATATTTGTTGCACCTCGCTACATAAATATATCGCTTTTGGTTTTCATCGTTCGGACTTTGACACTTCACCCTTCGTGTCAGCAGATACTTAGTGTGTGGATGGTTCCTCTCTTACATAGGATCTGCTCAACAGCCAATATGCAAGGATGATCGTTGATTAACCACTATGTTAATTCATGGTTTAACCATTATCATAACATTCCCAGATAGTTCTAATTCATGTTCAAACAAAGATCCCTCATTCATCTCATGAGCTAGGAAAGAGATGTAGGTTGATTTGTTCCTTCTTGAGTGCGAAGGAGCTACCTCTAAAAGACAAATGAAAGTAAGAAGAATCTATGTCATTAAATATAATCAGATATCATAAGACAAACATAATTTAAGAAATGAATTGCTTTGAAGGGAAAAAATGACGATAAAAGAACGAGAAGAGAAGTGTTGGATTAGGAGATGAATTCAACCCAAAACCTTGTTGCAACTGAAAAATTAAACCTTATATGAATGACAATCAACAATATGCAATTAGGAAAGAAAGTGGACTGATAAATAAATCATATATTTGGTGTTTCTAGCAGCTTGAAGGATATTCATGCATTCCAACCAGCTAGAGGTTTGAAGCCTCTTGAAACAACTAATCCATGTGAAATATTATATGTGTATTAATTCAATCATATGGGTTTCAATGTTAGAATTAGCTGAGAATTACACCTCTAATCATGATTTTTTGAAGACTTCCAGTTCAATTATGTAGCCTTTTTCTTCAATGGGGCAAGGGTTAGCCATAATTCCACTTTGTTGTCCATCAAATTCTTTTTTTTTGGTCTCGTGAAATATTTATTTCTTCTCCACTTCTCCAAGCCATAGAACTAATGTTATAGAGGGATATTCTTAGTTAACCAAAGTTCTGATGTTTCATGATTAATTCAAATACTTTTAAGACATGTGTCTTCCTCAAATCTTGTCCCTTTTTTCAAGTGTATATATCATTACATGATCAAAATCCAGAAAACCTTTCCGAAAATCCTTACCACAGTAATCTGTAAACAATGATCAAAATATTTATGGATGTTTGAGATCAAACCATGATTTTTATATGTTCCAATTATCAAGAGATAGAGTAGACTTGAGCTTGAGTGTGGGTTTTTCCTGATGAAATCTCTCCTTTTGGGAAACAAATGACTATAGTGGTAATGCTCATCGGTTCTATAATAAAGAAGTGTTCTTGAGGGTCGTTTGATTGATTAGTATTCCTAGGATTAGATCTCAAGTGAGGTGGACCAAAGGGAGGTTGAAACTTGATGTTTTGTTCCTCCAGGTGTGTGCTAGATGCGAAGTGCACCATTACTTCCCCCCATGATTGAAAACATATTTTAAGACTGGGAAAAGGATAAATGCATCCATAGTCTCAAGCAAACCATATATCATAAAATAAAAATCACTTCAATGATTTTGTTCAATAGACACAATATTAAGCAAGGATGTGAGCAATCGATGTGGTTCCTTCAATTTAGTTTCAATCTTGGCCAATCAATAAAATATCCCTCAACATATATTATTTTGACATTTTGGATTAACCATCTATCCAACTATCAACATTGGAGTGAATGTTGTTGGAACAAGTGAACCTTGTAGTTGGACTTCTCAAAGAATTCCTACACATGGTTTCCTCATGAAGATGAAAAAAAACTAGGGTTGAGCCAAGCTTTAAGTCAAACAAAAATGAAAATTCTTAAATGAAAAGGAGAAAGCTTTGTCGAAAAGAAAATTAAACTAAAGAAAACATTCATAAACTACAAAATAAACTAATCGTAGTTGGTGACCTTTATTAAAGAACCTAAAACAAATCAAAATATATGATACAAAACTAGAAAAGGAAACAAACATCTAAATTATGAAAGAAAAAAGAAATACACTAGTTATATTCCTAACCTACCCTACATTGGCTGAAGGAAAGCTAGGTGTAAGCATAGTGCCAGTGTAACCAATCGATTAACTCCAAACCAGGAACCACATATTCATTAAAGGTCAATAACACAGAATGGTGTGGTGAGGGATCAAATATAGGAAGAATGACTCACTCAAATCTCCACTTAGCAAATTGAATCTGACAGTGTTATGATTCATGATAAATGCATTCATGTAAGATTCTTCCAACCAAGATTCAATTCTGTCATAGGATTTTTAATGATTGTTATATGAATGCTAGAAGGAAATCAAGAATGAGTGACATACCTGATGAAACTCATAAGTTAAATTTACGTCCAGTGTACTTTGTGAGAGACTCTTGGAGTGGGTGACATAGTTCATTCCAGGGGTCGAAGTAAGACAATGAACACTTGATATAACTATCGGTTGATATTGGAGTGCTTCATTATCGATGAAAAATTCCTTGGGTCAATATTTCACATACCACACATGCTAAGAGGAGAGATTATGGTGTATTTTCTGAGGGAAATATTGAATAAAAGATAACCTCAAAGCCTCTCCTATGACATCAATGAAATCATGCGAGGAGTATTAGAGAATTGAAATAGATCATCCAAGGATGATTGATGAATTTTCCCCTGAGGAACAACAAGTAATTCTAGATTAGATTGAGATGATAAAGGTTCTTGGATCAACTCGATGTTTCCTACACTTTGCATGGTGTTGGGTTGTTCTTTTGATATGATTTCTTCATGGAGATCCCAGAACTTGTTAGGTTCTGCAGACTTTTTATTTTCTTTTATTAACCTTTGTGCATCAAGGTTAGAAATTTTAGATTGTGTAGGACTAGAAAATGATATGTTAGCATTAAAATTCAATTTAGAAATAGGAAAGTAGTCATTGATATCATATTGTGATTCAACATGTTCCGAAAATTCAGAATATGAAGGACTTTCAAAGTGATGCAACCCAGATGAAGTGTCATTAAGTATGAGTGTTTGATCAATCAAAGTTGGCAACCCTTCTTGTTCTAGTTTATCGTTCAATGTTTTATCTTTGAAAGAATAATGTGAAAGTAACACTGGATGATAAATAGGTTGTTTCTCGTACGAGTTATTACCATCAAAAAAATGTGTGTAAAGTGTATGAATATCTTCATATTTTGAGGATGAAGAGAATTCTTCAATGAGGGATTCATCACATACCAGAATATGTTCATGATTTTTTAAAGGAGAAATGGTAATAGGTTCACACTCTAGGGCTAAGGGGTCTAAGATTTATGATAAATAATCCCCTGCAGTTGTGTAAGAGTGATGGTTATAGATCATGCACCCCATATCCTTCATCTTCAGATTTGAATCTTGTGAATGAGAGATGGTTTGATCATCCATATCACACTCTTCAAAAATAAAGATAAAATATGAAAAGCAATTAAGGATTTTTTGGTCTGAGAGTTTGTCATCTTCGGGAAATATGCAGTAAATCTGCTTGACTCTTCAAAATAAATCATTCACAGATTCATTTTCGAGTCTACGGATTTCTGCAAGTTCATCAATGAGTTCTTCATAGACATAATCTTCATGAACAACGATAAATATTTCCATATATTGTTTCCATCTATGAATCGATTTCATTGGCAACGTCCTAAACCATGTTTTAATTCACCCTTCGAATGTGAGGATGAGTAGTCAGCATGTTCCATTGTCTTAAACAATCTTCAGATTTTGTTGAGTGATGTTAAATTGATTAAGGTGCCTGAATGCAGAGACATACCCTTCACCATCGAATTTAGGATTTGAAAAGAGATTAACTGTCTTGACTAATATGCCCCTAGTTGGTCTCAGAAGACTCAATGGGTTATCCCATACATAGGTATGGGGAGAAGTCATGGGTTGGTTAAAGTTGAATGAAATTACTCCACACGGGAAAGCTTATCACCGATCCCTCCTAGTGCCAATTCGATTGACGAGTCCAAAATAACCCTTTGTCAACATAAGGGTTACCCCCAATAAGAAGTCCCAATTATACCTCTCACCATTTGGAATAGGGAACCCATCCATATTCTTGCCTAACAACCATTGTTAGTTTTGGTTTTACTAGTTGCATCCTGGTCCACCAATGAGGATGAATGATGGATGTTTATGGAAATGAAAGATGTAGATGAAGACTATGTAAATGTAGGTCTAATCTATTTCTAATCTATCTTATCCTATATAGTGTTAGGATATTTAGAAACTTAGGAGCTAGTTAAGATCTACTTGGTCTAATGTGTCGTTAAGTAAAATTTTGTTTCTTAGTGTGTTTCTTTAATATGCATTAGTATGCATTTGTAGTTAGGAAATCCGACGGTCACGATATGTTCCCAACATAGAGTGATCTGACGGTTCATATTCGCCTTGATAATAATAGCCATTGATCTGTGGATTAACACTCGATTGTTCAATCATCTCTATTTAAACAGCATCGAGGGTCATTTTTCAATGATCAATTATGAGAAACTCTCTTGTAAAATCTCTATGTAATCTTTTTCTTTTGCATTAATAAACCGCTCCAAGTGGTCGCATTGGTTGGGGTCATAGATGTTTCCCCATAGGGGTTTTACCACATCAAAACATCTATGTGCTGATATTTGATCTAGTTGTTTGAGTGGTTACTGAATGTGTTCATCCTCTATTGGAATACCTGTGTTGTCGAACATTGTATCATAGCCTTTTTGAAGACCCACTCCTATTGTAGATTGAGATCGTGAAGCTGAGTTTCCTCATCTTTGTTTTCTTCCATTTTCTTATATTTCTAGGATGAGAGGATTGTTCCATTATGTCTAGAGTACTCATTTTAGCTAGATCCGGATGTATAAAGCCTGAATACGCCCTTTTAAAATTTTTGTAGAGTATATTTCAGTTTTATATTGTTTTTTTTTTGGGTTGCTACTCTTTTAGATTTGTGTATGCTCTTTTCCTCGTGCCCTATGTGATCTTGGAAAATCAGAAATAGATAGGAAAAGGTGCATTTTCCGGGTAAGCTAACAGAGATCTAACCCTTGTTGTCATCGAGAAGAAAAAAAAAATTCTTGCGTAAAAAGAGTTTTTTATGAGCATGCTCTCCAATGCCGTCTTCAACAAGAACAACAACAACAAAGTTTCCTTATTAGGTAAAAGGTATTGAGTTCAAGTCTCAGTTTTTGTTACTTTTTTTGAAAAAGTTCATGTTTCATTGTAAAGTGTATTTCACTTCAAGTATAAAGGTGAATCACTATAAGTAGCTTTAGTATTTTATTTTAGAGTTATTTCCAATTTCAGTGCCAGTTTTTTTTAAACCTCCTAATTTTTCGAGATATTTCCATCCAGATCATCAGTTTCAATTTTAAAATCTATATTATCTACATATTTAATATGACTTCTTCCAGTAATATTTTCCTTACCAACACCAACTACTTCCAATGGAAATACCATATGTAGGATTTATTAAGAAGTAAAGGCTTGTACCAGATTACCTTGGCAAAGGAAAAAGAACCCATTGATACTGATAATAAATTCAAATGGGCTAATAGGAGTGACAAAGCACATGGACTGATCAAAATTTCCATCTCTCTCGATTTAAGGTTCAACCTTAAATAAGTTGATGATACCGATGAAGCTTGGGAAAATCTTGAATCTGTTTTTGGTAAACACAATGTTATTCGAGCACATAGGTTAGAAAATCAAATACTAACTTTAAGTCCAAATGATTTTTCTTGCATTGAAGACTATCTATCTAAGTTTAAAACACTCAGAATTTTATGTGAAGAATGTGAGATAAAGATGGAGGAAGAGTGTTGCATCTATATTATTCTTTCTAAGCTAGGTAGTTCATATTATGTGTTTGTATCTACCTTTTATTCCATGAGAGAGGATCTAGGGAAATCTTATCAAAAACCCACTCTTGAGTCTTTTTGTGATGCTTTGATTACATAACAAGATAAGCTTGTACAACTTGGAGTGATCAGCACTGTAGGTACCTTGAACAAATCCTTAGTCTCCCGACAGAAAGATAAACCCAAGAATCCCAAGAAGAAACATCTTCGCCACAACAAAAAACAACATAAGGGTCCCAAACCCACTCATACAGCTTCAACTCCTAATGGTGACAAATGAGAAAAATTTAAAAAATAAGAAGACTAACAAACATTGAAACTTTTGTGATAAAGATGGTCATGATGGGTCCAAATGTTTCAAGAGGATGGTAGCTTTAGAAGTAGGGATGAAGAAGCACAACATCAATATTGATTCTACTACTTCTTCTTCTTCTCATGGACATGCACTTTCTACTTCTGGTTTTTCCTTCAATCCAACTTCTACTTCTTCTTCTTATGAGTGGCTTATTGATTATGGAGAATCTTATCATATGGAAAAGGATAAAGAAATATTTTCTACTCTAAATGAATGTAACACCAAGAAAATATTTGTTGGTGATCACATATGTCTTAGTGTTGTAGGATTTGGAACAATTCAAGTAGATAATAGTCATTTCGATGATGTATTATGTGTTCCAAGTCTTTCTTATAACCTTCTATCAGTATATCAAATCACTCACTCAGGTGAATGTAAAACAATAGATTTTTCACCTCACCAAGTTGTAATCAAGGATCTAAAATATCCTAAGCATGTTCTTGCAACTGGAATTGCTGATGATATTACCAGGTTGTACAAGTTTGACAACTTTGAGTCATCATATTTTCCATCAGTTTTTGTTGCTCATAGAGATGACTTAAACAACCTTTGGAATGAGCGGTTTGGTCATCTAAACTATCTCTCATTGTAACAACTATGTAATCAACATTTGGTGACTAGTCTTCCTCCCATTTCATGCAAAGATGGTGTTTTTGTCGGTTGTGTTCTTGACAAACATCATCAGGACAATTTTGACAAACGTGCCTCTTGGCACACCTTGAGCCCTTTGCATCTTGTTCACTATGACTTTTGTGGTCCACTTTCTTCTCCTTCTTTTTCTGGGTGTAAGTATTTCTTAACTTTCATTGATAACTTTTCCAGAAGTACTTTTTGAAAAGTTTTTGGCCTACAAGACCCTTGTAGAAATGTAATTTGGATATCAAATTCAAAGGTTAAGAACATATAATGGAGGTGAATATTTGAACAATAATTTTAGAAGTTAATGCACTACAGAAGGAATCCAAATGAAACACATTGTTCCATATACACCACAACAAAATGGTGTTGTTGAGAGAAAGAATCGCACATTAAAAGAAATGGCTAATTGTATGATCCAATCTAAGGGATTAAGTCTAAAGTATTGGGCAGAAGCCATCAACTGTGAAAATTACATAGTAAATCGCACTCCCACAAAGGCTCCTAAAAATATAAGACCGAAATAATCTTGGACTAAAATTAAACCATATGTAAGTCACTTATGTGTATTTGGCAGTATAGCATGGGCTCACATTCCTCATGAGAAAAGGAAAGTTTTGCAGCCTAAAAATGACAAGTGCATATTTTTTGGTTATTCTGAAGATGTCAAAGGTTATAGACTTTTTCAACCACATTGTAATGAAATTAATATTAGAAGAGATGTTAAATTTGATGAAAATCTCTTGGCCTGCGAGCTTAATTTGACGATTTTGCCTTCTTCGACCTACAAGCCATCTTTAGTGTTTGTGCCTTCTTTTGTTCCTATTCTAGTTTGTTCTTCAGATGATGATAATGAGGATGGAAATCCACCTCCGCCTGCTCACCTTCCTTTAGATGAGTCCTTTGAACCTAAACCAACACCAACTCCATCGCTTCCTAGATGGGTTCGTTCAACATGAGAAGCAGTTGGTGATATTGTCGGTGATCCTTTAGATGAGCATCAAACATGTTCACAGTTCCAGTGATCCTCTTCTCTTTTGGCTCAAGTTTTAGAGACTCATGATCTAAAGACATTTGCAGAAGCTTCAGGTCATCCATATTGGGATACATCAATGAATGAAGAGTATTGTTCTTTAATGGAAAATGATACTTGGGATCTTGTACCTCTTCCAAAAGAAAGAAAACTTGTCAAATGTAAATGGGTCTACAAAACTAAGTATGCATCAGATGGAAGTGGTGAAAGACACAAGGCTCAGTTAGTTGCCAAAGGATTTTCCCAAGTTGAAGGAATTGACTATAATGAAACATTTTCCCTTGTAGCCAAAATAAATTCCATCTGCCTTGTTCTTTCCCTTGTTGCCTCACATAAATGGGAGGTCCATCAGATGGATGTTAAATCTTCCTTCTTGCATGGAGATTTGCAAGAAGAAATCTACATGGAACAACGTTCTGGATATGTCCAGAATGACTCTGGACATGTTTGTCGCCTTAAGAAATCTCTTTATGGTATTAAGCAAGATCCTCGAGATTGGTATGCCAAAATGGACAACTTTATTATTGACACTGGATTCTATAGATGCCATTCTAATCCTAATGTATATACCAGGAAAGTAGGAAGCCATCTTATAATCCTTTTCCTTTATGTTGATGACCTTATCTTTACTGGTAGTGACTCAAAACTTTTAAACCATGTGAAAACCATCCTTAAGAATAAATTTGAAATGATAGACTTAGGCTTTTTACACTATTTCCTTGGCCTCCATGTTTTGCAAACCAATGAAGGAATTTTTCTTTCCCGGTCTAAGCATGCTTGTGACCTTCTTCATCGCTTTCACATGGAATATTGTAAACTAGCCCCCTCTCCCTTCCAGTCTGGAGTCAAGTTTTCTTCCACCTGTACTTCTCCCGAATTTGAGGCCACCTTATATCATAAGATAGTTGGTAGCCTCTTATACTTGACTCATGTCCATCCTAATATTTCCTTTTTTATTGGTCTTGTTGCCCGGTATATGAAAACATGCCATAAAAGCCATTGGAAAGCAACTAAAATGATACTTTTCTATGTCTGTGGTACAATTTAGTTCTGGATACCTTACAATTTAGGGGGAACTCCTTTATTGATTGGTTTCACTGATTTAGATTGGGCCGACGACCCTACTGATCGGAAGTCTACTACAGGTTATGTTTTCAGCCTTGGCTCAAGACCTGTCACTTGGGCCTATAAGAAAAAATAGGCTATTGCACTCTCTTAAGAAGAAGCAAAGTATCGAGCAATGGTAAATGCAAGTCAGGAAGCCTTATGGCTTTGAAATATCCTTTCAGAGTTTGGATTCTAGCAGCAACATCCGACTAGCCTTTCATGCGACAATCAGAGTGCCATCAAGCTTGCTAAAGACCCAGTTCAACATCACTGCAACAAACACATCGAGCTACACATGCACTTCATCAGAAAGCTCATTCATGATCAAGTTATTGAAGTGCTCTTTTTCCCTACAAAAGATAAAGTTGCAGACATTTTCACAAAGTCTCTTATAGAAGAGAAGTTCTCCAAACTTTGATCTATGTTAGGAGTTTAGAAAGTTTTCATCAAGGGGGGATAGGCTCTAATGCATCCTTCCTTCTCCTATTGTGTCACTATTGTAAATATTTCAATCATATCCCAAGTTGTTCTTAAGGGGGAATGTTAACATATTTAAACACTTAGAATTTAGTTAATATCTACTTGGTATAATGTGTCATTAGGTAAAAGTGTTTTTCTTTAGTATGCACTAGTATGCATTTGTATTTAGGAAATCTGACGGTCACGATATGTTTCCTTCTCCTTGATCTTAACGACCATTGATCCATGGATTAACACCTGATTGGTCCATGGTATCTATTTAAATAGCATGGAGGGTCATTTGTCGATGATCGATTGTGAGAAAATCTCTTGTAAAATCTCTTTGTAATTTTTTTTTTTGCATTAATAAACTTCTCCAAGTGGTCTCATTGGTTGGGGTTGTGGATGTTTCTCCGTGGGTTTATACCATGTCAAAACATCGGTGTGTTGATATTTCATATGGTTGCGTGAGTGGTTACTTAAGGTGTTCGTCCTCTGTTGGAATACTAGTGTTGTTGAACATCTAGGAGCGAACTATAGTAATAGAATGATTTTTAATGAAACTAAACTATGCATAAATCTCAATCATATAGTTGTAATGAAGGAACATAGTTAGAAACACATGCATACAAGTCTATAATTAGAAAGTCTAAGTCATATTTTTACATACATTCACAACTCATTCGCTCGGGACATGTAATATAAGAAAGAGTAACAAAAATGTAAGAGTAACATAGATTGCATTAGAATAATTTATAAACAAACATGTCCTTACATCCCATGTGAACAACATGCATTTTGTTTGAAATAGTTTGCAGAAAAACAACAACACACGGAAGTTCTTCTCTCTATCCTAAGCTAGCCCTGTCGCTTTCTTTTTATTAATAGTTTCAACAATAGTACATGAAAACTCCAAGGAATGGCTTATCAACTTTAGTTGACACTATATTCCCAAAATAGTTCACAAGTATACAATTTTTGAAGAGCCAAAAATCCCTTTTTTTGGGTACAATTTTAGTATTTATTGAGGTTCAACATGAGCCTTGACCTTTCACCTACCCCACAACCTTTCATTTCCTAGCCTTTCTATTTATTCCCTTTGTAACAATGGGAGGGAAAATGCAGTAGTTACATTTTGAATTTTTCCTCTAGCACTGTTGGGCCATATTAGATTTTGCTTGTAGTACACCTCATCTCTTGTAACGACTAGTTCGAACATTTGGGGAAGCCAATTGTTATAGTATTTGAACTCTTTCCTCAGTCATTTGAATTTGATTACCTTCTCTTCTTCTATTCCACTGCTACAGTTTTTGTTATCATTTCTTTGATGTCTTTGGCTGTAGATTTCATCCTGAGGATGTTGAGTATGACCTCCTCGATATGAACCATTCAACATACAATAGATGAGCATAAATCCAATTAGAATATTAATAATAATCATTCAAACTCATATAATTGAAGCATTAATTAATTGAAAATTCATAAAAGCTTCCTTGAATTCGATCTATGGCTCTTATGGCGGTTGAGGTGAATTTCCCAAATTGCATAGGTGAGAAGTTGTAGATCTAGGAAATACCTTTCCAATGGTATAAATAACATGTGAAATGGATACCCAAGTTAAAATTTATGGATAAAATATGAACAACATTCTAAATAGGGTTTATATCCCTGAGAGGGCTACTCCTCTCATGGTTCTGGTGCAGTTCCTAGGAATTCCTCAGATGCATACTAGAATTGAACTATATAGAAATGATTTTTCGTGTTAGTCAAGATGTATTGTAAAGGAATTCTAATGACACTCTTGATGTGTTGTGTCCATACATCATCTCTTCAACTTCCCTTCCATTTAGTATCACCATGAGAAATTCAACTACAACACTCACATAGGCATTCTCCAAGCGCCACAAAAGATGTGATGCCAATTTCAATTGTTTTATGTCTACCAGAGAAATAGTGATATCAGTTCTAGAACTTAACTCTCTAACCCCATCAGAATCCTATTAACTGTGCTATTCATGTCAGATTGAATAATTGAATCACAGCCATGTCTAACAGCCATGGAAGAACTCTTTTGAAGAGACTATGTAAGCTCTACTCTTGACCATCTTGGTATGTTGTTTGCATAAATAGAAGGGTCAATGGAAGGTGATAATTTCACTCTATTTTCATGGACTTTGAGAAACTCCAATAGCCTTTTTTCCTAATGAGTACTTTAATTTTGCAATCAAAACAACTTGGTCTCAATGATGGAGGATCTAATATACCCATATGATTAGCTATACCTGAAAATCTGATTCTTTTTCTAGTGTCAAATCCATTAAACTCTGTTAAAAGCGGGTTCAAGGTGCTACAGGATGAGTAGAATTGTGTCACTCATTAACAACTTGTGCTTCTTCCTCTAACAAACATATGGTCCACCTCTTTCTTTGCAATCCCCTTCTTTGCACAAACTCCCTCTGGGGTTTGGATATCCCATGATGTTATCCTTTTAATCTCATCTTCTTTCATTGCTTTAAAAGGGAGTCTTGGAAGTATATTTTTTGCAATGTCTCTAATCTACTATTGAATTCATCCATGTCTCGTGTATAACACCTGAATGCCTCTTCGAGGATGCACAATTTCACCTTTGAATTATGTCAGAGGATTCTTGAGGTCAACAAGTCTTGATAAAGTCCTTTCCTCATGGAACAACTCTTCAACATTCTCAAAATCACCATATTTTGTATTTGGATTTTCATCACGCTATGGTTCCAATATTACATCCCTTAGACTACCTACCTCATCACAAATTGGTTTAATGTTGCCAGAGAGTGCCAGCATTGTCAAAGCATGTCTCTCTTCCTCTACAGTCGAAAGCTAAGAAAATTTGGACATTGACAAATATAGAAGAGATCCACTACTCATCAAATCGAGTTATGTGATAGTACTAACATCTTCCTCTACAAAAACGATACTCGTAAAAGATGCAAAGTAACTAAAACCAATAACCTCCGAAAAATTGTCAACTTTTCATCACTACAAGCCATATGTATAACACTCTCAAAAGTACTACTTCTAGTGTCTGAACAATTTCATACTTAGGATTCTCATTTAATTTTTTTACTTAAGCACTGGTGTGAGCAATATTATATGGCCCATCCTGGGATGAGTGGACTTTATTTATGATCTATTCCTCGAGGAACATTTCGTCAAGCACTGGTGTGAGCAATATTATATGGCCCATCCTTGAATGAGTGGACTTTATTTATGATCTATTCCTCGAGGAACATTTCGTCTTCAAAAAAAATTTCCTCCTCAAAGTATAGCCTCATTTCAGCATTCCTCCTGAGCCTAAGCACCTCATTCTGCAGTTATACCTCCACCACCAACCACTACACAAATTGTTGCATTAAAGGTTCCTAAATAATGTGACTTTTCTTCATAAAGAGGGCATGGTTTTTCATAGTTGTGAACATGGCCAAAGAAAGCAATGCCAACCTTGTACTTCTGCCAAAGTTCGTTGGTAAATCTATCTTCTCATTGACTTTCCAAATGTTCCATGAAGGGTAAACCGTGTTTTTGAGGAATAACCAAGAACTCAATGTGAAATAAAATAAGCCATGGTTGCTTTTGCCTGTCAGCAGATTCTAAACATTCCTCTATGAATTTATATTGTCCAATCCTTCTTGCTATTCAAGTCCAGATAAAAGTTTGCTTCGAGACCATCGACTTGCTTCTCAAAAGGGGACATCTCGTTGCTGCCTTGGTTGATCAGAGCTGTTGCTATCATGTTTTCCTATGACTTTGGCAATGTTGTTCTCGTCTCCTCCGAATACATTCAGCGATGTTGTTCTCATGGCCTACAATGAGATTCAGCAAAGTTTCTTTCATGTTCTCCAATGAGATCGGCGTGCTTCTTAAGAATAGCTCCGGTTACCTTTTGTTGTATTTGATCTGGATGCAAAAAATGGGCAATTACCTTTACCATTAGAAACCCTCCAACATAGAATATCCGGAAATCTGATGGCGACTGTAAATAAGCAAAGATTAACAAGTTCGCAACGTTATTATTTGAAGATCGTGGTTGTTTGCCTTTTCCAACGTTTCACATAAGGGTTTTCGCATCTTTAGTCATTTGTCTCAGTAAAAATAGGTGCACCAAGAAGGAAAAGTTCCTCTCAAGATCACAGATAGCTTCTGCCGACTTCTCTTCAAAACCACTGATGGTTTCGGAGAATTTCTTCCCAAACATTCCGATGACTTCGGCAATGTTTCTCTCAAGTCCTCCGCTGGCTTCATAACTTATAATCTCCTTTATGATTTTCGTTTTGTTTTAATTATCATGGATAAAGTTTCATTTAAATTCAACCAAATTTAAATTTAAATTAAATATAAATTCAAAATAATGGAGATTTAAACATGAATGGCTTGAGTTAAAATTTATTACATTTTTTAAATAACCAAGCGTCTTAGTCAAATCAATTTCACGTGGAGGCAAAAAACCTAAGTATAAACCTCATGCTAACATCATCTCAGGAACCTTTAAAATTCCATAACTTGTTCATACAAAGCTGGATTGGAGTACCATATTTTCCCTATGAATAATGCCGAGAGGTGCTTCCGACGATCCAACTAATCGTGGCATACGAACATCTCATCAGTGTAACGACCAACGCGGCCAGTTCAGGCTAGAAAACCAGGTCATCCATTTCGGCACTTTCGGGTGTCGGATTTTGATTCCGGGAGTTGCGTTGGAATCAAAATGGAAGAAATCATCTAATTATACTTTTTCATACATTTTCTAGGAAAAAAATTTCATTTTGAAAGACCTAGAAAAATTGTTCCTAAAGACATTTTTTAATGGAATTTTGTGTCCCACTTTCGCTAATGCTTAGCCCAAATTAAATTATTTCAATTCCTATGTCATATGTGATATATAGGTTCTTGATTCGTCCATTGAAATAAAGGTGTTGTATCAATAACATGAAATTATAAATCCATCAAAATAGCCAACTGACGTTTGAGACACTTAACATGGTTTTGAAGCTAGAAGGACCAGATTTCTTTCAAAGTGTGTTTCAGAGACAACGCAAGACCAATAGGTGATGTGGTTAACCCATATTATGCTAGATGACATTTTCACAATCATGTTTTAGCCATAGAACCAAGAAATGCAAAGTAAACAAGCTAGTATGGTACATGAATGTAGGCTACTGGCAACATAGACAAACTCGATTGTGAGTGCAATATGAAGTGGGCCATGCATAGTAAGGAATCAATGACCATTGATATAATTAGGCGTGAAGATATTAGTCATTGGAAATTTAACGAGATTGATTGATGAGCGCAACAAGAAGGATCTGAGCTAGAGGAAGATGAAATAGGTCTCGGAACGAAAGTGGGTCATGATGACTTGATCAACGTTGGTGAGACGAAGAGGACCATCACCAATGCGCTTGGCAATGTTGAGGAATCAACATCATTTTTCTATACCATTGACGACAAGAGACGGTAACTTGTCAGTGAACAGTGCATCAATGAAGAAGAGGTGAACCTCCCTAATATGTACTGTAACAAAGCGAAAGGGAGGGATGCTATCGAAATGCAATGCATCGACAAAATTGGAAGGAAGTTAGTCGATGAAAGCCATGTGCGGGGCTAAGATAATAGTATGGAAACTACTGATGTGTCGTTGATCACACGAATTTTGTCGATGATAAAGATGTGTGTTAGTGAGGTTTAGCAGAAGCGCGCTGGTGAATTAGCCAAGTTCGAAGAAATGTGGTATAGGTATTGGTGAGGAAGTCAATGGAACACTAATTTGAAGGTTGAAGAAAGATGTGTTTGTCATTATGATATGTATCGGCGTAGGAAGAGGGAAACCACTGAAGTGCAGATCAATAGGTCAAGGTGATCTAAAGAGAGACTTGAAATGGTATAGTGGGAAGAGCGGGAGGAAAACTTGGGATTAGTCGTTTACACGAGATAGAAAGTGTGAGGGTCCTAGTAGGAATAATATGTGGGGGGCTCAATTTATTGTCTTAGAGAGACACTAAAAAAAGAAAATTGGGAGGTTTTTGTGCATGTGCAACAAAGCCATATCTTCCACAAGGTATATATCCAAAAGTGTAACAACCTAGAAGCTTAACTTTGTACCATAAGTGTTAAGCCCTAATATTGGCTCATTACCCCTTAATCGGGGCATATTAGATTAGTAATGTTATTTTATTTATCTTGGCTTTATTCCATTAGTTGTAATTATACCTCCTAGTCTTCTATATATACCAATGAGACATTTTCATTTGGAATCATCTTGTACTTGAACATTTAAGTGGGGTAAAAGGAGGTTGCCCCCTCAAAGAGGCTTATTATCTGAAATTATCTTTTTTTTCAAGGCGTTGAGTAATTTTTCTGAGGTTTTTCTATGCTATATTGATATTTGGTTCTTAACATATGGTATCAGAGCTCAAGGTCTTGGGGTTTCACTGCTACATCTGAGACACCTTGGAATTTTTGCTATAACTTTTTTTCTACAACATTTCAGAAGGAATGACTTTGAGAATATTTAGTAGAGGGATCAAGGTAAGTTGGGTTAAAATTTCATCTCCTGAGGCCTTATAATTTTGGAGATACAACCTATACAAGATAGGGTTTTGGAATCATCCTGAACTGAGTCATTGCAGAATTTTTGCTATAAAAATTTTTCTTTAACATTTCAGACCCTAAAATCCATAGGATATTCACAAAAATTAGTAAGGTATTTGTGGTAAAACGTGCAGCTTCTGGGTCATCTTAAATTTGTAGATACACCCTGTGTAAGATAGGGTCTCTGACTAGTCCTATTGACTAGTATCAAGAAGGTGTTCCAGGTAAAACAATCATAAATTATTCCTAGAGTATCCAAATTGCATGGGATTGGTTTCATTGGATTGTGAACAATTTGTAGTATTTTTGGTATGAGTTTCAGAATTTTATATCAATTATTTTGTGTGGGGCACGCTATACAAGTGAGATCACTATTAAAGATAAGTTTCCCATTTTTGTCATTGATGAATTATTAGATGAACTACATGGAGCAATCTATTTCACAAAATTGGATCTCCGTTCAGGGTATCATTAGATCAGAATGAAGGAAGACAATATCCCAAAAACAACATTCCAAACTCATGAAGGCCATTATGAATTTTTGGTCATGCCTTTTGGCCTTACAAATGCACCTTCCACATTCCAAGGGTTGATGAATTCCATTTTCA
>JZKD02S1734434.1:489366-519654 GCA_000966675.3 Picea glauca
GTAAAAGGAGGTTGCCCCCTCGAAGAGGCTTATTATCTGAAATTATCTCTTTTTCAAGGCGTTGAGTACTTTTTCTGAGATTTTTCTATGCTATATTGATATTTGGTTCTTAACAATAAGTACCTTGATATGTCTTCTAAATAATATCCAAGGTTTTTTTGTCTAAATTGTTACAAAAAATACATTGTAGTGAGTATTCTAAATGGTAAAAAGTCAATAAATGCAATCCACTTCAAGGGGGAAACCTCGGGATTTTACAATATATCCATTTCATAATACAATATTATATGATATAATATGATCCTAAGACTAGGTATTCTTGATATATAAAGGAGACAAAGCATACAATTATGATGAAAGGGTGCAATGAAGGGTTATAGTCATCCTACACATATAACACTAAATATGTAATAATTCAATATATAGGGTTTAATAAAGGGTTTTATACATAACATGGGGCTTTTTCTAGGGATTAACATCCATTGATATCAAAGGAGGAGAGTTGCAAGCAGGGGGAGAATTATGTTTATGTTGGGTGGACTATGTATTTTGTTGCAGTACTTCCATTAGTGACAAAGGGGGAGATTGTTGGAATTATTGTCATTGATTTCAATGGAATAATGTTGTTGTTGTCATTCATGCTATGTTATGACATTACAATACACACAACATTTTCAAGATTGATTTATATATATGTTTACACGTATATTAAAAAAGGGGTGCATGTGAAAAAGTAAAAAGTGAAATGGTGGTTTCAAACCCATGGGTTTCGGTATTTTCCCATGGTATTTGGAAAAGTAAAACCAAAAGGGGAATTGATTATTTAATTAATGGACATGTCCCTTCAGGAATAGTTATGAAAAAATATAAAAAGAGAAAGTATTGAGAGAAAGTGTGTAGGTGCAAGATGTAGTAACATTTGAAGAAGTGGATGAGTAAATATTGAATGTCATTCCAAAAGGAAGGAGTTGTGAAATTGGTTTCAGGTCATCTTGGAATTGTCATTATAATTTTTTTGGGAGGCATTTTAGACCTTGAAATTTTGCAACATGGAGGAGAGATCTTTGTGTACATGTGTTAAAAATTTTAGATGTTTGTTCACTATACTTTTGGAGATATACCATGTGGAAGTTAGGGTTCTTGAATTCTTCTGAAATCGGTTTCAAACAGGTCAGCTTGGAACATTCACTATAACTTATTTTCTATGACATTTCAGACCTTGAAATTTTGCAAAGACGAAGGAGATATATATGTGTACATGTGTTCAAAATTTCAAATGTTTTTTTTTTTATAATTTCAAAGATATTCCCTATGGAAGTTAGGGTTCCTAAATGATCCTAAAATCGATTTCAAATAGGTTAGCTTGCCACTTCCACTATAACTTATTTTTTGGGACATTTCAAACCTTAAAATTTTATAGAGATGGAGGAGACATATCTGTGTACATGTTAAAAAATTTGCAGGTGTTCTTTCACTATATGTTTGGATATATTCCCTATGGAATTTAGGGTTCTCGGATGCTCCTGAAATTGGTTTAAAATAGGTCAATTTGGAATTTTCACTATAATGTCTTTTACGGGACTCTTCGGAAATTGAAAATTTTAGAGAACATAGGATATATATATATATATATAGAAGTACCCCAGATAAATATTCTAGATGTTGGTTCTCTGGACGTTTTGAGATATGCTCTATGGAATTTAGGTTTCTTGAATGCTCCTGAAATCAATTTCAAACAGGTCAGTTTGGCATCTGTACTATAACTTATTTTTTGAGACTCTTCACACTATGCAAATTTCAAAGGACAAAGGAGACATACAAAAGTACCTTGGGTAAAAATTTAGAATCATATTTGCAAAATTAGATACACAGAATGTTTTACAAGTTCATTCTTGTGAAGAGGCCCAAAATAACAAGCTTTGGGAAAGTTACCATTTGGAAATTCAAATTTTGGTCATACCTGGTAAAGGTAGAAGTAGCGAGAAAACCCGATAAAGGTGAAATTAGTGAGTAGACTTGGTGAAGGCGGAAGAAACAAGCATACCTAGTGAAGGTATAAGTTGTAAAATGACTCAGTGAAGGTTGCTACAACTCACACAAAGAGATTTGAGTCTCTTTCTAAGTTGGTGCTTAGCATTGGGGATTGGTGTCTCTAATAGATTGGTTTCTACAAAGATATATAAGAGGAGGTTGGTGTCACTCCTAACAAAGATATTGGTGTCTCTTGCTAAGTTGGATCTCAGTGGTTGGGATTGGTGTCTAAAATAGATTGGTGTCATTCAACAACTTCTATTGGGGTCAACTTGTGGAACCTCAAGGGATGGGAAATAGGTGGATTAGTGATAGGAACAAGGAGGGGTTGTGGTCAAGGAACAAAAGTAGGTCAATTGATCTAGGAATTTACCACCATTTGTGCTTCTAGATCTCATCAAGAGTCCTCCAATCAAGTAGAGGAGTGAGACATCTAGGATTGTGCTCAAATATTTTCCTTTAGACCATTAATAAAACAAATTAAAAGGGTATCAAATATGCCTTTTATGTGGATTTATGATTTCCAAAAGGGAGTAATAAAGCCTTCCATTGTGCCCATGTAACACCCCATGTTGTGTGTGAGTATTGCACAAGGTTCTTGGTTTTTTGTGATAGAATATTTTGTCATTATTTATGTGTGATTGACTCTTCATTGATCATTTCTAGCCAATGCTTACAAGTATCATCCTCCATGGATAAATGTTGAATTTTCCCCTTGGTGGCTAGTTGTTGATTAATAATACCTTGGTATGGATTGTATCCCCTTCTAGTAACTTACTAAGCTATGTATGATGTGTTATATACCATATTGATAGAAATTCAATGTGTTATATGGTTCTTTGGACTCTTATTTTGGGATGATACATTATGGGATATTTACTTAGCTTTAGACATGTGTGTGACCTGATGAATGTGATCTTATCGGCTAGTTGTGAGTAATATTTATTTTTGATATAGTGTTAATATGATAAAGGTGTTATGATGTTTTATTATTTTATCTTGACTAATAGGATATGGTGTTTTGGACTCACCATCCCCTAGTGCTCACTCATATGAAGGGTTTCAAGTATGATGGACCTAGATACCTATGTGATTGTTTAGTTCATGACAGGTTCCAATATATCTTAACTAATGAATGATAGAATTTAAATGTTTATTGATAATGGTCATTGGAAATTATTGAAGGATGGTTATCAAAATAGTATGTTTGAATCTATATAGGCATGTTAATATGTTAATTTCCTAGGCATCAATGATGTTTCTACATTAAGGATTCATAATATTAACGATGAATATGTAATAATGATGACCTATGATATGATCATTTAATATGATGTATCCTTGTTTTGATATGACTGATGATGTGTACATGAATTGGATACATTTACTTTGATATGGTTCAAGGTTTGTGTGCACATATTGGGTGCCCTATTATGATATATACCGGTACTTGATACCTTTCCTTTGATATGGTTCATGATATGTATTCACATGTTGGATGCCTTGATATGAAATGTACCAGTGTTGGATACATTTCCTTTGATATGGATCATTATATGTATGCACATGTTGGATTCCTTGTTATGATATATACCAATGTTGTATACCTTTCCTTTGATTTGGTTCATGATATATGCACATGTCATATGCCTTATTATCATTTATACATACATTGAATACCATTCCATTTAATCTAATTCATATTATGATTTATGATCCACGCATTCCTTGTTATAATATATACATGTATAAGATGTCTTTCCCCTAACACATTCCATATTATGGTGGGGTTGATTATGATGATGATTGTTGTGGAACGCATGTTGTATCGAGGGATAACTATAACACATAAAATCTGAAAAAAAATGAAAAAATTTCCCTAAAATAACGTATTTTATTCTTTCTATAACTACGAGGTAGATAAATGAGGACTTACCCGATTATAAAGGCTTATTGGACATGGTCATTATCTATTTTCCAATATCCAATTATGCTTGCTCATGTTTTATATCACATACTTTCACACATGGAAAAAAAAATCCTTCCTCGAGGCTTGATCCAGGTGGATATTGGTGGTCACCCACCTTTTCCAACTGGTTCAAAAAAAAATTCTCGAAATTTTGGCAATTTACTATTTTTAACAGTTTTAACTTTTGGGGACATTTTGAGGGCCTATATGAAGGTTTTTAGGGATCAAGATTCTCTATCATATCCAAAGGAATGATTTATCCCCCAAAATAAATCTCCTCGATGATACCTTTCCAACGAGCTATCATACGCCTAAAACGAAGATCGTATGCAAAAGTTACGACCCCAGGAAGTTGATGTACTAACTTACCCAAACGGGGCCACATGACTTTTGGTGCTTCATCTCCTAAGGTTAGGTTTTTGGATGTCTAGGGTTTTTGGCATTCCTATTTATTGTAAAAATGCCTTTAGAGCCTCATTGTAATCATCTTCTTACGAATGCGAGTAGTCATCACATCTCTTCCCAGAGATAAGCTGTCACCATTCTAGTGAGTCTTTCACTCTGTATTTTTGCAGTCTTTCTGCATTTATTTCATTAATAGAAATCATGTATTACTATAAATATTTGTTTATGGTTTCATCTATGAAACATTTCTGTTATATTATTGGATATATGTGATATATTTGTGCATTTATTTATTATATCTCTGCTCTCATTTCGTGCCAAAAATAATCCAAGTCAGTGGGATCAGAGTAGGCTGCTCTTGATCGTTTGTTTTCAGTGCATGTCCCCAACGAGGTCTGAGTATATAAAGTTGGGTCTCGAGCTTGTCTCTCTTGAAGAGAATCCCTCTCGCATGCCCAAGAAACCCTCAATAGCAGAAGAAAAGAAAAATGACAGAGCAGGCGATCCTGTCAATCTATTGCTTGAGCAAGCTCTCACGTGACAGAGGGATGAAATGATGGAGAATTTTTCCCACATCCTTCAATTCTTGCCAATATAAACATATGCATATTCATCAAACAACCACTTTGGAAGAACCTATCCTTTCAAGGTACAAATTAATTTTGATATTACCATATTTCAAGGTCAGATAGATGCAGATGCCCTAGATAAATGGTTAAATTTGCTAAACAGTTATTTCTCTGTTCACCATTTTTTCGACAGGAAAAATATCACCTTCACACTCCTTAAATATCTCCCCCATGTCAAACATTGGTGGGAAACTTACTGCGAGCAAAGTTCCACAGAGGAGCCTGGAATATATGGGGTTGAGCCCACTTGGGATTTTTTGGTGGATGCAGTAAAGGAACAGTATTACCTTGTTGGAAACTATGAGGACCAATACATGAGATGGACCACACTGCGGCAAGAGAGGGGCCAAGTAGTTCTAGAGTTCACCAATACTTTCCATACCTTGTGTACCAAGCTGGGTATCAAAGACTCTGAACAACATTTGGTTCTGAAATACCGTGGGGATATACACAGATACATCCAAACTGAAATGGATTTTCTAGACATCTCATCACTCGGTGCTACTTATCGATATGATGTTAAAATCAAGCAAAAATTTAAGCACCAGAACAAACGAGAGTTTGTGTCTGCAAATACGCAACAACCAAAGTATGCCAAAGATGTCCCTAACAAATAGTCTCCTAAAAACTAGTCCAAGCCACAAGAAAAAAAGGGTCACGAGAAGACAAAGAAGGACACCGGAAAATGGTGTGATTTCCACAAAATCCCCTGGCACAACACCAATGAATGTCGCTCAAAACAGTCATTGGTGGTTGAGATCAAAGACAAGGATCTGAACCCTGATTCATAATCTGATTCTGAAAATACTGGTAAAAGACAGATCATTGACGCAACCCCACTACTATTGTCATGACCGCAACAATTCAACCAGAAGAACCAACAGATCCTGAAGAGGGGGAGCGCCTTTTTCATTCACAGATGTGGGTGAAGGGGACCCCGCTGCATTTTATTGTTGATTGTAGAAGCTAGAAGAACCTCATATCATCAGAGGTCATCAAACAGTTGGGATTTTCGACAACACCACACTCGCAACCATACAAAGTCTGGTGGCTTCGCTAAGGATGAGATCTTCATGTCATCCATTAGTGTCCATTGTCATACGACATCCATCCCTTCAAGGATGAGGTATTATGCGATGTTTCCCCACTGGATGTCTGTGAAGTTCTCTTGGGCCAACCATATATGTGGAAGTGCCATGTTGTTTATGAGTCTTGACCCTGCAGTGTCATTGTTTCTCTGGGGGGTCATCTCTACAAAATACCAGAGGTATTTCCAATTACTGTTCCACCTAAAAAGTGTCGCAAGGTAGTATCTCATACTACAAAATTCAGCTTCTTCACAATCTGTTCAAAAGATGAACAAAAGGATACTACAACCACTACAGCCTCAGCCCAAGCACCTTCTATCCAACAGAACCAAGTCGACAAGATTTTAGCAAAGTGTAAAGATTCCTTCTGCACAAAATAATCTCATGTATATAGACTGGTTAAAAAGGTCCAACCCTTCTAGCCACATTCTTGTGATAGCCTTCCACAAACCGAGCAGTGCGACATCTCCAGCAAGGCAAGCAGCTCACCAAGATTCAGATTCAACAAACGCTTTTTCCTCTCCCCGGAGCACTCAACGCAATGGAGACCATTGCTTCCTAAGGAGGGAGGATTGATCCAGGTGGATATTAGTGGCCACCCACCTTTTCCAACTGGCTCAAAATATTTTTTTTGACAATTTTGGCAATTTACTATTTTTAGCAGTTTTAACTTCTGGGGCCATTTTGAGGGCCTAAATGAAGGTTTTTCGGGATCAAGCTTCTAAATGTTATCTAAAGGCATGATTGAGCCCCCAAAATGAATTTCCTCAACAATACCTTTCCAATGGGCTATCATATGCCTAAAAAAAAGATCGTATGCAAAAGTTATGACCCCAGGAACTTGATGTACTAACTTACCCAATTGGGGCCCATATGACTTTTGGCACTTCATCTCCTAGGTTTAGGTTTTTGGATGTCTAGGGTTTTTGGCATTCCTGTTTATTGTAAAAAGGCCTTTAGAGCCTCATTGTAATCATTTTCTTGCGAATGTGAGTAGTCGTCACATCTCTTCTCAGAGATAAGTTGCCACCATTCTAACGAGTCTTTCACTCTGTATTTTTACAGTCTTCTTACATTTCTTTCATTAATAGAAATCGTGTATTACTGTAAATATGTGTTTATGGTTGCATCTCTGATACATTTTCGTTATATTATTGGATATTTATGATATATCTGTGCATTTCTTTATTATATCTTCGCTCTCATTTCGTGCCAAAAATAATCTGGATCAAGGCTAATTGGTAGAAATGAAATGAAAACAAAATAACTATCTTAATTTTTAGTTTTTTTAAATAAAAAAGTGGAACCTGCTATATTAGATTAACAAAAACTTTGACAAAATATACAGTTGTATAGGTCTACTGTCACCAAAAATGCTGCCGATTACTGGAAACCAACATAGGTGGAGAGCAAATAGCAGTAGCATGATAAAACAGGAAGTAAAGTAGCATCTGTCCTGCCTGGAGGAAACCAGGACAGATGTCTATAGTCCAAATGCACATAAAACAGTAACAGAATAAGACTACGAACCAAGAGCATAAAAACCTAGGTGCCCAGTGACCTGTCATCCTCGCCAGTCTGCCATGTGGACCTAGCCGGGATGGCAAATGCCTGCGCACAGACGGGGCACTTCCACTGAGCTGGAACGTTGGAATATGCATCGAGGAGCAAGTCCAGGCGCTGGCCCATGAGAAGGGCCCTATGCTCCAGCTCAGACATGTGGCCTCAGAGGTCGAACACCAGAGCCAGGTGCTCTGCACGGAGGAGAGAGCCATGCATACCGCCACCCACGTCGCTAAGGGGAACATTCCTCGAGTCCAATGTCGCTCCAAATCCAGCGTCGAACTCCTTCTTCTCCGCATCATCCTCTGCAGCCTTCCTCTCTGCTCTAGCTACCTGCATGTCGCGGCTGGTGGGATTGTTGTCACCCGGCCAGGGGATTTCTTCAACAATGCAGTCGGGGATATCGTCTTCCTATGCCAGATTGGGTTTGCTTTCCTCCCGGTGAGTCGTCTCAATGGCGCAGGGCTCCTTAGCAGTCGACAGGTCCTCCATGAACGGGTCTTCCACCATGAAACAGGTGGGAAATGCATCCTCAACCCCTGCCTCCTGTCGGTCTCTCGACATAATTGTTGTGGCTTCTCGACTACAACTAGCTCCCGACTCAACAATGGTGGTGAGCAGCGCCAATTTCTCAGCCCGAGCTTTCTTCCGAAGCATGGAGGTCGCCAGAGCCAGAGCGCATTCCAATTGCTCTTTCCATCGTCGCTGCGCCTTATGGGCATTCCAGGCCGAGCCACGACGAGGCTTGCCTCGCTTTCTAACCATAGTATCCAGGGAATGAGTGAATGAACAGAGTTGTTGCAATGATAAGCTGATAAGCCAGGACGAGAGTAGTTGCAGGTGCAGAGCACGAGCAGACCGACTCTGTCTCGACACACAGAAAGAAAAAATACCCGAACAATCCTTACCAAAATTCAACGAAAATGTAGTGAGCCAGGACGAGGGGAGTGTAGGACCGCACCAGAGCGTCCAAGCAAAAAGAAGAGCCGAAGCAGGAGCCATCTCGCTCTGTCCGGGCACATAAGAGAGCAAATAACCAGAAGCCGAGGTCACTTGTCCACCCTTAACCTCTTTCATGTTGAGTGCACTGTGGGCGTAAATGGTCGCGCGAGGGAGGAATCCCTCCATCGTATAGTTGCAGCTATGGCCGTCCACCATCGTTAATGTGGACTTGTGGGTGGCGGCCATCGGCATTTATGCCTGGACTGAGTGCTAATCCAACTGTCACCGTAGAGCCTCGTGTCACCCCATCCAGGGCAAAATAACTACCTTAATTACTTTAATTAGGAAAAATAATTATTTTCTAAACATTGAAAGGATATTAAATCCAACATAAACAAATCAATATTTATGGGAGGGAAAGAAGAGATATATTCATTTTATTAATTAGAACAACAATACAAAATATTGTACCTAATTATGTTGTTTTCATTATCCGTAAGCACCTTATGAATTCCTTCAATCATGAGCCACGCATGACTACAACACCTGCAACTTTCTTATCCTCGTGGCTAGGAGTAATATCAATGGATATTAGGCTCCAATAATGAAAATGGGAAATGAACTTTGGGAAACAGAGGTTTGTTAGGAAATGTAGGTTATAAAAACCTTGGGAATAATGACTTGGATGCTAAGGGCTATATGATTACTTTGGCATAATAATAGTGCTTTTATATCATTTCAATATGGTTACTTTAGCATAATAATAAAAACCTTATTTCTTCCCTTAGGTGTCCTTTTATACCATTTCAATATGGTTGAGACCATTTTTTTTGTAGGTTTCAGGAAGTTATTGAGTTATTTTTCCCATAAAACCCTCTCATGAATGTGTAATTTCCATGTTTTTAATATTTTTTTGACACATTGAGATGCACATACACCTTCCCCGAGGGAAAGGGGTGAGTAGTCACACATTCATTAAAAAAGAGGTGTGAGTGTATTTTTTAGAAGGAAATTTTTGAGAGTTTTTGGGGAGCCCATGCAACAAAAAGGGGGATATGAAAGGGTAAAGGCTAGACACTTGAATATCAACTACTAAGGTGGAAAAATATTCTATAATAGATTCCACCTAATGTGTGAGGTTAGAAGGGGAGACAATGGTTGAAATGAATTATCATATTGTATAGGGAGTGTTGGGTCATTTCATGCTTGTGGGCATCCTTCCTAACACTAGGGAGTTTAAAACCCAAGGTTCATCCAAAGTGACCAAAACAAACCCCAAGGAATATACATATCAATCCTCATCCAAGGATTAAGAAGGTCTCTATCGGGTAAAATATATGCACTATTAATTCCAACATTAAATTATCAACCAGGGCTCGTAAGCTTTGAGATGCAGGCACAATATGTGCAATATTGGAGAATGTCTATCATAATCTAGAGCTGGAAAACACACTTCAAAATGGAATGAATGAAATAAAGACAATCACAAGTTAAAATTCACACTACAAGATGTAGCTTAACATTGGATCACAAGATCATGTCTCTCGAGTTAGATCCAGATATTCAATGGCTTAATCCTATAGTGGTTCGCTAAACTATGGAAAAACTAAATTAAAGAAACTATATTAAAGGACAACTAGGGAAACCTAAAAGTAAATGTGGAATTTGCCCAAACTGACATTCAAATCAGTCAGCTGGATGAGGTTACTTAAACCCTCATGTATGTGTGCTACTAACCTAAAGTGAAACTTACCAGTTTTAAGAGAAAATCCACAAAAGTCCTAATTAACCCTATATAGAAAAAAAGATGTAACGTAAAGAGTTCAAAGAAACATGGTTTAGAGAGGTGTCCTCAAGAAAAGATACACCTAGAAATGAAGTCAATGTTGATATGAAATTAGTTTTTTTTATGTACAAAAATGAATGTGATGGTACAAAATTTTGTTCTACATTATTTATATGAATAAAGTCACCTTACCACTATACTCCTTCTAATTTTGCATCACAATACATAACGACACATATATATACAACAAATCTTACATACATAACAATGTATGGAAATAAACATAATATGACAATTTTGAAACAAATCCATACAAATCAATACATATGATAATAATACTATTTTATACAATATATATAATGCTACTTTATACAATATATATACAACAAACTTAACAATGAAAAAAACAAAAATAATAAAACAAAACAATAAGAAAACAAACCATTAATAAAAGTACAAACAAAGTATTAATAATATTACAATTTCGAAACAAATCCATACAAATCAATACATGATAATAATACTATTTTATACAATATATAATGCTACTTTATACAATATATATACAACAAACTTAACAATGGAAAAAACAAAAATAAGAAAACAAAACAATATAAAAACAATAAAAAAACAAACCATTCATAAAAGTACAAACAAAGTATTAATGTAACATGACAAATAAAAAAAACAAACAATATGTGTTAAAATGAATAAATGATATCATACGTAAACAATATAACATTACGATGGGAATAATATAACTACCCTAACAATGCAACATCGTAACTCACAACTCACATTTTAATAATAATTTTCAAACAGTGTCAAGTCACAACACAAAAAGTGAGGATTTAAACAAATGTTATGGATATGACGCATGCAACAATGTATAACACAATATTTACATAATTGTGAAATAAAACAACACAACCTCCATATAATAGCAATATGATATGCAACAGAGATGTAGGCAAGGTTAAACTGGAGTAGATAATTGTAATCGTAAGGAAAGAAATCTGGGCGATATGAAGGAAGGATACGTTCCCTGTATGGCGATTCATATGAATTGTTAAATGTACAGTTATGTATGGAAATCTAAATGAATTATTTAATGTACAATTTAACAAACAATGGATAAGAGAACAAAACCATTCTATACGCAATTAATTTATGAATACAACGTTGAATAATATATGGTTTGATATGCAGAAAATGAAAGGATTTATTTTATTTTATGTTTGTGTGCAGGTGAAAGTGAGCATGTAATGCAGAGAAATAAGACAATCTATGTAAAGTGTTAGGAATGCATGAACTGCTTGCAGATTTGAAATTAGTGTATTGTGAAAAATGTAGAATCAGGGAGAGTGAATGCATAAAAGAATGAGATAATTTGGGTGCATCATTCTAAGGAGAAATTTATGAGTTCGATACATCAAAGAAATGAATTGCAAATAAAAAATAGATCTTTAATCACTAAACAAAAATAGAAACTAAAATAATGAAGACAAGGGAAAATCATTACTATATTGAAGGGCCCTTCTCAGTCTAAGTAACATTGCCTAAATGAAATCAGAACTGAGAGCTTGCTCCCAACTTCAACTGTCAAATATTCATTAAATAGACTCCATCCTCCACTTACAAATGAATGCTCAGCTCTATTACAATAATTGTCTTAAACAGTGACAATAAAAATTGGATTGCCCTCCCTATCGTTGCTACCCAATTTATATAAGATCCACTCAAGATAATTCAAGGATTGATTAATGGATAACAAACTAATATTATTTGGAGGTTAAGGCTCATGAGAATTGCACAATAACCTTTACAAAACAAATTTCCAAATATTACATACAAACTCTATCTTTTTTTCTTTGAAATTTCACATAGTAGTGGGAATTTAATTTTTAACTGATGGTTAGAATCTTTGCAGATTTGGGTGCAGGCATATCATTTTATAAATATGGGCGTGATATTCTTTTTTGTTGCCAAACCTAGGCACATCACGAAATCTGAGCATATGTTAGTTCGAAGAACCTTTCATAACTCCTCAACCATTCCTTTGTTTGGAAAATGGTTTGCAAGAGAACCAATTTGCCATGCTGGGAGAAAAACCCATGTCTTAGAATCTTCATATTATTCTTTATTTGCAGAAAAATAGAGGTTCAAATTGACTGTCTAGAACTTTTATTAATTTTGGCTGAATTATTCCCCCTTAGATATATAGGTCCACATGAGTGAGTTAGGTGAATTCTGACACACGTTTCTACATGTTGATGTATCTGCAGAGAAAACCCATGTTCCCAATTTTTTCTAGAAATGCATGAATATGCCAAATAATGAGGGGTACCAGAATGACAATGTTGGGAGAGAATGTTGAACTGCAATAATGGTACAAGAATGTTAATCATGCTAGTACAAGAATCATACTTCATGAACTGTTGTCACTAAACCATGATATAATAATTTATTAATCACTAAAAACATAGAAAAGATGTTGTATTAACCACACTAGATATAATGACGAATGATGGAATTTAATTAGGGTTTATGATGTCTATTAACAATGAAATGCGGGAAAAGGTGTAATAATGAATGTATTTTTATAGCGGAAAATATGGAAAAAGTGGAGGCCAGCACACCCCCAAACACAAGAATTTGCATGTCCTCATGCAAACAAGGTGAAAAATTTATGATACTCTGCTTATAGATTTATGTGACATTGTTTCTTCGTGTAGGTGTTGGTTCTTGTGGAGCGACACTCTAGAAACTGATTATACTGTCACAAATTTATTTAAATAGAGAGACAAAATTATCATAAAAATAGAGGAAAATCAAGGGATGGGTTATCATAGGGTAATAGTGAATGGTATGAGCATGGAGAATCTGAAATGATGGGGATTGCAGTCATATGAACTTGGACACCTTTATACTTTGTATCTTATATTCATTCTAAGACCAAGATTTACTTGTGGTTGTTTGTTTGGGTAGGAAACACTAACTTTATCCTCTTATTCTGAAGATTCAGATGAACTAGGAATTCTTTATGATGTACAAGGAGAAGAAACTAAATATGTTGCTTTATGTTTGTATTTGTATACCATAGATTTCATTTTCATTTATTTGTCTTATGATCAGAGTATAATTTTCATTATGACTGGTGGAGTGAAAATGGAAGGTTTATCGATTGATTGTGATCATACTTTCTAAGCGTTAATAATGTATAATGGAGTGTGGAGTAGGTAATAATGGTTATGCATCATGTTTTCCAAATTCTTAATAAATTAAAGATATTTATACATGTTTTACCTCAAGTTACCTTTTCTTTGAATTCTAATGTACACTGAAGTGGAAACTATGTAGAACAAGATGAAAGATCTGTGGAACCCTAATGTGAACCATTGAAATTTGAAGATGAGGAAGAGAAAAGTTGAGAAGTACTGAAGAGAATGAAGCTGATGAGAGATGCACAAAAGATGATGAGAGTTGAAGAGAACGAATGATGATCTGTTGAATCCTGAAAAAACTGGCTGAGATGAACTCAAGATGTTGGAGATGTTGAAGAAAGACTCTGAAGATATGGAAGGGATCAAGAGATATCCCCCAAACCTAAGATTTTGTGTGTCATGCAAACTTCTTAAGATTGAGTGGCATGCACTTACAAGAAAAAAATTGCTTCCATCTTTTGTTGATACCAATCTGAGAGTTACTGAGAACATAAATCTGAGAGATGCTAATGAATTGTGGATGCAAAGTCGATGAGTGCTAAAGATGACCACATAAAGAGAAAATCATAAGATCATAGAATAAATTGATCATAACATGAAGTACATCCAATGTCACATTTTGACAATTTAGATTTGAACATTTTTTTAAGATCACTTATGAATATTCCCCCTCTATAATTGACCGAGATAATTCAAGAATAACCCACAAAAAATGTATAATCATCTTTTTCGTTCTATAGAAAATATTTATATTTCCTTGATTAAACAAAATTCATCAAAAGATTAGTACTTATGTTCAGAGAGCCTTGTCTAAATTAGAGTAGGGATTTTGTTCTTCTCCTTTAGGAAGGGAAATAAGAGATTATTAACAGACTCAACAAATGAAAACCACACAGGAAACTAGTCAACCTTTTTCACTCTGAAAATATTTACAGTCATTCAAGTAATAAAGAGAAAGTTCATTTTTTAGTATATTAAGCTTCTGAGATCATGGCCCCACTCTTAACATAGTACATCTTAGATATAGTATGAATTGGATGATAGGGTCTTAAGGTCAACTTAGAGTTATTCTCAAGTGGCGGTTAGATTGAATTCATTTAGCCATAGCTCTTAACCACTCATGCTTCTTCCTGAAATAAATTCATAATTAATACCACACATACAGACAAAAATGGATAAGGTTTAGTCAATATAGGTGTAACAGGTCTGAACCTGCTGTCGACAGGCATCTATAGCCTAGACGAGGTAACCTATTAAACCCATTTTACTCTTAGAGATATTTTCCCATTACTTACAATTTGCATAACAAATATGTTTAGATGTGGGGAAGAAATCATCAGAAATCCTTCTACAAGCATGGGATGACACAAGTATTGACTTTCAAATTTCCCTCTAGTACCACAGGTTGAGACCCACTGCTAGCAAGCGTCTATAACCTCGAAGGGTTGGTCTCTTGCACCTATTTTCTATCAAAGGCTCTAGTTCCATGGCTTCTAGTCCTAAAATTTATGATATATGTGTATGTATGTATTGGGTGGATGGGGGAGCTTCTCTAAAAATCCTATTAAAGGCATGGGATGGTACCAATTTGAGGGTAGAAAGATTACCTTCCTATAGGTTGTCCCTATGTATAATATACTTAACTATTTTAGTCAATTTTAAGTCATATACATGGTCGAGCTCTTTTAATGTGTGGTGGATGAAGCCATTATAGAATAACCTAAAGTACCTCTAGTCCCTAAATCCATCTTCTTCATAAAGAATTATGGTAGTGTTCCCATGGGTAGAAAATCCATGCACTCTCTTGCTAATATTTAATAAAGATGTATTACTGACCAAATTTGAGATAAGATCAGGCTGTACTCACTTCCTATGGGTCTCGTAATATTTACTTTTAAATTTATGTAATCCCATAATATTAAAAAAATAGGGCTATGAACTACTGCTATAAAAAATGGTATGAAATTTTGTATAAAGAAGGGAAAATAAATATCTAAAAGAACTGAAAATGATCAGTTATGTCTAGAAGTCTTGGGTTTGATAATTGATTTTTTTCTTTTTATTTTTACCATGTTAACAATTGTCTAAAATGTAAATTCCAATAAGGAAAATAGTAAGGAAAAATAGTAAGGAAAACTAATAAAAGTCAGAGAACAATCTTCAAACAAGAAAATAAAAGTTTAGAGAAGTAAAAGAAAAAGAGATTCAGTTGTTCCAAACAGTCTTAATAAAAGATCAAAATAAATAATAGTTTTAATGAAACAACATAACCAAAATAGATTCAATTACTTCCTTGAATAATCCATGAATATTGTCTCCCAATCCAGCTGAAAGGAGGATACCTGCAAAACTCCAACAAATCATCATAGCCTAATTTATTTAGAAAACTTAGACAAGGATCTGACTATCAGCTAAAAAACATATTAAAATTTTTGGGAGAAACAAAATCCCTTAAGATTAGTTTTTCAGCCTAACAACTACAATTATTGACAAAGACATAAAAAAACTATGTCGCACAAAACTAACAACTACATGCAACATTTATTTACTTGTTTACTATCCTACCTTAGCTAAGAAAAGAATAATTTTTCAAGTATATGAGTACTTCCAATGGATCCAACTGCGTAACAAGATCATAAATATACTCACATTCAGGTTTATATATATACTTTAATAAGTACTTGAACATGATGAACCAAGAGTTTTGAATAATATGATGTGAAGAGTTGTTGAAGAAGAGAGTGGTGGTGGAATCTGACATTCTCTTGGAACCAACGTTCAATATAATCATGGTTTCCTTGGTCCACCTCTTCATTTAAACCACTCTGTGTATTCTTTTCTTTAGAATCCTCAATATTAGGTTCTAATGGATTCTCCCGATCAGATATGGTCCATGATTCTTCGATCTCCTTGGTATATTGGTCAAATTCATCAATGAAGGTTTCTTATAGGCATGGCTCATAGGAATTTGGTTCTTCTATGTCTTTTGGAGAAGTAGATAGGTTCCCGACTGCTATCAAGATGTGATCTTCCTAAGAAGAAGAGATCCCAACTACTGCTAGGATTTGAGAGAGTTATTCCAAACTCTTTATCATATTTGAAGCCATATTTTTAGTTGATGGGTCCTCTCTCACACATGGATTAGTGCATGGGGTTCTTACAACACCCAAAATATTTTCTATTTTTGATATTTTTGATGAAAAATGAAATGAAAACTGACTACACACTTAAAGAAATTTTAAGAAAACCATAAGAAATAATGGAAACTAATTCCTAAATTTGAAAATCACACCACACTTGCATGAAACTAAGCACACTTTGTGAAAGAGAAACAAACTTGCAAAAGGAATAGACCTGTGTTTGCGTAGAGACCCACTAAAGTGGATGTGCAGGTTCTTATCTCTCGTCTTACCATCTTGCCCTCCACCAGGATGTGTAAATTAAAGGTAACCTACCTACCTAGACATCAATCCATTTGTCACCTCCTCGGAAACCACACCGAAAATGTTGGGTAAAATATATGCACTATTAATTCCAACATTAAATTATAAACCGGGGCTCGTAATCTTTGAGGCGCAGGCACAATATGTGCAAGATTGGAGCTAGTCTATCCTAATCTAAAGCCAACAAACACACTTAAAAATGGAATGAATGAAATAAAGACAAGTACAAATTGAAATTCACACTACAAGATGTAGCTTAACACTGGATCACAAGATCACTCTCCTGAGTTAGATCATGATATTCAATGGATTATTCCTGTAGTGGTTTGCTAAACTAAGGGAAAACTAAATTAAAGCAACTAGATTAAAGGAAAAGTAAGAAAACTTAAAAGTAAATGTGGAATTTACCCAAAGTGGCATTCAAAATAGTCAGGTGGATGAGGTTACTCAAACCCTCATGTATGTGTGCTACTAACCTAAAGTGGAATTTACCAGTTTTAAGAGAAAATCCACCAAACTCCTAATTAACCCTATATAAAAAAAAGGATGTAACGTAAAGACTTCAAAGAAACACTCTTTAGAGAGTTGTCCTCAAGAAAAGATACAACCATAAATGAAGTCAATGTTCATATGGAATTAGTTTTGTTTATGTACGAAAATGAATGTGTTGGTACAAAATTATGTTCTACATTATTTATATGAACGAAGCCACCTCACATCTATACTCCTTCTAATGCTACATCACAATACATATATATACAACAAATCTTGCATACATAAGAATGTATGGAAATAAACATAATATGACAATTTTGAAACAAATGGATACAAATCAATACATGATAATACTACTACTTAATACAATATATATACGACAAAATTAACAATGAAACAAACAGAAATAATAAAACAAAACAATATTAAAATAATAATAAAACAAATGATTAATATAAGTACAAACAAAATATTATTGTAACATGACACAAATAACAAAACAAACAATATGTGTCAAAATGAAGAAATGATATCACACATAAGCAATATAACATTACGATGGTAATAATATAACTACCTTAACAATGCAACATCATAACTCAGATTTTAATAATAATTTTCAAACAGTGTCAAGTCACAACACAATAAGTGAGGATTTAAACAAATGCAATGGATATGATGCATGCAGTAATGTATAACACAATATTTACATAATTGTGAAACAAAACAACACAACCTGCATAGATTAGCAATCTGATATGCAAGAGAGATGTATGCAATGTTAAACTGGAGTAGATAATTGTAAGCGTGAGAAGAGCAATCTGGGCAATATGTAGGTATGATACATTTCTTGTATGGTCATTCATATGAATTGTTAAATGTACATTTATGTATGGCAATTTGAACGAATTATTTAATTTACAATTTAACAAACAACGGATAAGAGAACAAAACCATTCTCTACCCAATTAATTTGTGAATATAGGATTGAAGAATAAATGGTTTGATATGTAGAAAATGAAATGAATTATTTTATTTTATGTTTGTGTGCAGGTGAAAGTGAGCATGGAGCACAAAGAAAGAAGAAAATCTATGTGAAGTGCTGGAATGCATGAAGTGTTCGCAGATATGAAATTAGTGTATTGTGCAAAATGTAGAATCACGAAGAGAAAATGCATAAAAAAATGAGATAATTCAGGTGCATCAATCTAAGGAGAAATTTATGAGTTCAACACATTGAAGAAATGAATTGCAAATTAAAAATACATCTCTTTAATTACTAAACAAAAACAAAAACTAAACTAATTAAGATAAGGGAAAATTGTTACTAGATTGAGGGGCCCTTCTCAGTCTAAGTAATGCTACCCAAATGAGATCAGAACCGAGAGCTTTCTCCCAACTTCAACTTTCAAATATTCATTAAATAGACCCAATCATCTGTTTACAAATGAATGTGTAGCTTTATTACAATGAAAATCATATCCTCCTCCCTATCATTGCTACCCAATTTATATAAGAGACACTCAAGCTAATTCAAGGAATGATTAATAGATAACAAACTAAAATTATTTGGAGGTTACGACTCATGATATTTGTACGATAACCTTTACAAAAAAAATTTCCAAATATTACATACAAACTCTATCTTCTTTTCTTTGAAATTTCACATAGTAACTTGAATTCAATATTTAACCGATGGTTTCCCCTAGGGGGAAGCTCAATTGGAAAGTGTCGTGATATGATGTTCCATGAGGTTTCGAGTTCAACTCCCCCTGACTTATCTTGTGTGTCGTGTATGGGGCATCGTGGGCACACATGGAGGTTATAGTGGTAGCAGTTGGATAAGACGACCTCATGTAACGTGATTGTGTTCCCAACTTGTTATCGATTCTGCCAGACATAAAAAAAAAATTAACTGATGGCTAGAATCTTTGTCGATATTGGGGCATACTTATCATTTTATAAATCTAGGCGTGATATTCTATTTTGTTTCGAAACCTAAGAATATCATGAAATATGAGCAAATGTCAGTTCAAAGAACCATTCATAACTCCTCAATCATTCCTTTGTTTGGAAATCGGTTTCCATGAGACCCAATTTTCCATGATGGGAGAGAAACCCATGTCTTATAATATTCATATTATTCTTTATTTGCACAAAAATAGAGGCCTAAATTGACTGTCTAGAACTTTTATTAATTTTGGATAAATTATTCCCTCTAAGCTAGAGGTCCTCACGTGTGAGCTGAGTGAATTTTGACACACTTGTCTCATGCTGAAATATCTACGGAGAAAACCCACATTCCCAATTTTTCCTAGAAACGTGTGAATATGTGAAATAATGTCGAGTACCAGAATGGTGGTGTTGGGCGGGAATGTTGAACTGCAATAATGGTACACAAATGTTGATCGTGCTAGTACAAAAATCACACTTCAAGAATCGTCACAAGCAAACCATGATATAATCATCTTTTAATCACTAAAAACATAGAAAAGACAATGTATTAACCACACTAGATATAATGATGATTGATGGCATTTAATTAAGGTTTATGATGTGTATTAACAACGAAATACAGGAAAAGATGTAATAATGAATGTATTTGTATAGCAGAAAATATGGAAAAAGTGGAGCCCAACAGTCTCACTCGAGATGCCATAGGATCACAGAGACCATCTAGTCTTGTGTCGATGGTGATGAAGTACTAATTGCACCAAGTTCCATTCAGGTTAGCATTCAAACAATCCATTGAACACTCCTTAACCATTAACATTATGAAACAATAACACAAACACATCCAATTGACACATGGGTAACACATCATAGATCAGAATCATTACATATTTATTATCATCCTTCAATTAGGTACAACATGCATTAAGCAACTCATTCATTGACAACAATAGAGTCTTACATTTCCTCTGAAAATTTCCTAGATTTACATTACATTATGCCATGGGAAACCTTTCAGACTTTATAGAGATGACAAACTCAACATTACAACTACAAAAATTACAAAAACATCTTCTTGGAGAGATCTCAAGGACGTTGATGAACAAAAACAGCAACAACCAACTGACTAATGAGCTAAATATCTTTATGTTTTCATAGATCCCTTTTATTTTCTTCTTGGCTTTGTCACTCAATCATTCTTAGTTCTACTCCACTTTCTCTTCTGACTTCCAATTCTACACACTTGTTTCACCTACATGCATTACATGTAGTCTCTTTGGAATCATGACAATCTCAACTACCTTTACATCTCAACTTCTGGCTACTCCATGATCCCTCGTGCTACTGTTAGTTGTTGGACACAACGACCACACTGAAAGGGGGGGGGTGAATTACTCTGTGTCTCTTTTTACAATTATTTCTTCCTTTAGTTAAAAACCACTTCAAATATTATTATTCATTCATTATTGTCTACATGAATATATCAACAACATTCTTCAATAGTAAAGAACTATGAACCATCACCATAATGAACACAAAGAACACCAAATATATGTGTAAGATTTTGTATTATGTTGTTACATGAAGACTACAATCTTCAGGTTTTATCAACACCAACTAAAAAGATAACTAACTCCAAGAGAGTACCATCTCTCAAATGAAAGACCCATCTTGCATATCTCAACATCAATTGAGATGTAAGGATTCAAACCCTCAAGTACAAGACCCATCTTGTAGACAAAAAAAAATATGTCCAATTGTACCAACGGTATTCAAATATTTTCTATGGATACACAACATGTATATACTGTAGCATGCATATGTACATGAGTTGTCTTCTTACATGTTGTGTATGTATGCAACCTGTCCTCTTTCATCTTGTGTACGACCTCAGAAAACTAGGGTTTTTAGTTTTCTGGAACTCCAAAACTTCTGGCCCTTCAGACCTTTGTTGCGTATGTCACATCAGCATGTAACTTTTCATTGTATACCATATCATCAACCATATGTATTTTTGTACCGTTTCATCAATGAAGCATCTCCAACAACCTATGCATGTCCCTCATGCATACATCATCATAAAACATAGATATCCATCAACTAAGTAAAATTATATCAGTATTGTAGAATACATAAGAGTGTTTCTCACTCATCCAACCAACCAACATATACCATATCCAAGTACAACAACAAACATATCAAGAATTCCTCAAGCATTCACCATATCATGAGACAATCTAAAAAAAAACATCTAACCATACCAAAACTTTTGTAGCTTATCTGAACCTATAGAATGTTGACTTGGGAAATTGATTTCAGACTCTGGAGACCTAGCACCAACATCTTCTCAAGTTTTCATTACCTTTTCAAATGTACGTGACTTGTCCTCCTACTTCCCACTGATGTACGTGACTTGGCCTTCTACATCCTGTGTACAACTTCAAAAAACTAAGGTTTTTATGAAACTCTGATATTTTTTCCATCAACCCTCCTTTTCTACCTCAGACTTGCATAACTTCAGATGTATCAATGAGTACCTACAATAAACCTTTAACAAAATAATACATATTCAATGTTCTCAATTCATTATAATAAGAGACCCTTTCTCTCTTATTTATACTCTCCAAGTAGCTTCCTCTAGGGGTTATCTTCTAATTGTTTTACCCAACTTCCTTCTTTTAGGGATAACCCACTTCTAACTACTTTTTCCACTTACAACCACTTTATCCACAAATAGTAAACTGGTCACTTTTAGTTGCAACTAATTTATTTTTAATTATTTTCTTTCTGCAACAACTTAACTCATGATTAACTCCTAGTTACAACCACTTTGACTAGTAAACTTGTTCTAGGAGTTTCTAGAATAAATTAACTTCTTTAACCTTCTAGGGGATTCTATATAACTCATGAGGGTTCTACAAATTTACTAAACCATAACTCCTCAACTGTGAGGAACTACGTGACGTGCCACATATCACAGGAAATGGCATGACATGTACTAACCATCTAGAATACTCTCACCTGCAAATTCATTGATCTTCATTATATTATTCCTCAACCAAAATTTGGTTCCTTACCCACACCACTGGAGCTACCATAATGTGCTACTGAACATACTCAAGGGTTGACATCAATCTACACTATCACTCTCCAAAGTTTGACATCAATGAAAACCAACTATCCAACTATCTAAATTTTGGTTGAGGAATAATATAATGAAGATCAATACTCAAGGGTTGACAACAATCTACACTATCACTCTCCAAAGTTTGACATCAATGAAAACCAACTATCCAACTATCCATCAATCTAAACCAATTGTTTGACAATCTCCCCCTTTAGCATTGATGCCAACACCAAAATTGATGGAAACACTTAGTCATAATAACATTCATGCTCATATTTCTCATCAATGTTTCTATCTCTCCTCCTTTGACATCAGTGGAAAAGGGTATCTCTCCTTGGGGATCCTTCTCCTTACTGAAATCACCTTGGAGCTTCTCCCCCTATCTACACTGTCCTTGGGGCTGCTCCCCCTATCTTCATTCCTATGATTACTCTCTCTTTGACCAAATTTTAACTTCTCATGTCGATATGTGTCCTCCTGAAATTGTACCTACTATAACCAATCAAGGGAAAAAGAATAACTCCCCCTGTGGGTATGTCTCGCCCTATCTTCTCTGCAAGATGTCATGTAATCACTGTGAACAATATGCAATCACTGCAATATTCTTCTGTTGCAGATATTGTTTCTCTACCAAAACATCAATTAACTGCTCAACAATACTACATCATGAATACAATGATTTTTTATTCCTTTGACGATCCTTGGACCTATCCATGCATCATACAATGATCCATGAATATGTTATACTGATCTATGAATCTTGTTGTAACTATCTCTGTCGCTATCACAACTCTCTCACTATCTCATCAACCTGTATATGATCAACAATCATTTAAACCTATGTCATACCATACATCAAGTGTATACATACATACTATCTCATGATATCAATAATGAATAGTGAATCATAAAAAAAGCATCAACCATGTACAACCTGTGCCATACCATACATAAAGTGTATACCAATATACATATTATCTCATGATATCAACGGTGAATCATGAACAAAGAATCAACCATGCATCAACCTGTACCTATACCATCAACAAGTGCATCAACCATGCACCAAACCTATACCAAACCGTGCATCAACCATGCGCCTTAATAACCAACACATGTACCATACCATGTACCATAACATGTGCCAACCATGCAGATCAACTATATACCATATCATACATATCAACCATGTATATCAACCATGTACATCAACCTTGTACATCAACACCATACCATACACCAATCCCCTACCATACCATGCATCAACCAAGCACCATAACAAGTGTCTCAACCATATACCATATCATCCCATACACCATGTAACATAAGATATGCTAAACAAGTAATAACAATGGTGTACTTCAACCAAATAGTATCACTCACAATCATCCCATGTACCATACCATAAGCCTCAAGTATATGGCAATATCACAAAGATGTGCCTCTAATAATGAACCAAGTATGTCCCAATCATGCATCGACTATATATCAAGCTATGACTCATCAATATGTACCAACATCACCATGCCATACACCTCATGTATGTGCCAACTCATCAACTATATGGTCCAATATGTAACTCGACCATATGCCAAATAAATACACCAAGATATCCAACAAATAGGCCTCTAACAATGCATCACACTACCATAAACCCTTATATCAAGCCATGTGCCAAAACCTCTATGTTATGTAGCATTAAGCATGTACTAACCATATACCAAGATTACCAACAAATTCCTCTCACAATACGCCTCAAGATATTTCAATAGAGCTCACACGTGTACCATCCATGTACTACAAAACATTTGCCTCAAAACCATTCACTACAACAAGTATAATGCAACAATAATACCTCTAGACATGTACCAAGAATATGCCTCAATAGATCAATGATTTACCTCTATATAGTATCACATTACCCATGATATACCTCATAAACAAAGTGTTATAACCTTACTAATAAGTAATTAACATAACCAACATTGTACCTTAATAGAGATGCCTCAATACACACACTAGAGTTTGTCCCATGCATCCAAGATAGGCCTCAAGCATATGCTCCAAAACTCAACCATATATCATCACCATACATTCATCAAACAATCTTATATTCATACTTGTATATTTTTTACTAACCTAGAACATCAAACCTATGATAACCTATGGTGTACCATCAAACCATGCTGCAACTCATCTGTACACCCTTTTTTTCAAAGATTTACCTTAGGTACATGACCTGTCCTCTTGAAACCTGCATATGTATGTGACTCTACCTCAGACATATCATGTATGTATGTGACATTTACATAATACATCTCACGTATGTGTGCTATTGTTCCCATGGGAACCCGCATATGCCTCAAAAAATACTTTTCATAATTAAGCTTGCCTCATGGCAACCATTATGTTCAGTCTTCTTCATCCACTTTTGAGAGTGTCCTAGTTTCTCAGTTTCATTTTCATTCCATCCTTTCAAAATTATTTTTATTACATGTTTCATTTTCTCTTCTTGCCATATTGTATGATGCATTTCTCATTGACTGACTCCTTGAATTCCATCAATCATGGGATTTGTGTCCAAACCCACTGTAGCTATAACATCTCATGGTGTGACAATGTGAAGCAATGTGTCTGACAAGATTACATCTCCAACACATTAAGATTTTATTGAATCTTCCAATATATTTCCTTGCATAATGTCTGAAATCAAAATCTTTGTGACCATAAGCATTACATGAGAAACAATTACCATTGAAAACATTTTTATACCTATGATTTTGTGTCAACCTTGAAGGTATCTCTCTTTTGAATTTTCTTTGAGGTGTAGGAATGGATTCTTGGTGTCTTCCTTGCTCTGATATTTTGAAGATTTCCTTTCTTTGTGCAGGTGCTTGATGTGGATCTTGGATTTCACCCTTTGAAAATCAATGACCTACATCATGTTTTTTAGAAGTGCCAACTTCAGACTCTGTAGCTTCATTCTTGTATCAAAGACTAGCTTTATCATTTGGTGATCTTTGACTATCTAGGATCTCATCCAATATTATTGAGTTGTTAATGAACTTGACATGAGTTTTTGACTTCTCAGCTTTCCTTCTAAGATCAACTACTTTTTCTTCTAGCTTATGGCATGATTCTTTTTTTTTATTTACCTGATTTGTCAATAGTTCCTCTATCATTTTGGCTTCTTCAAGTTGGGTCCTGAGATTGACATTAATTTCTCTTGCTTCTTTAAGCTCTTCAAGTATTTTTCTAAGGTCATCATTTACCTTCTTCTTTTCTTCAGCTTGACTAATTATTTCAATCTTTAGTCTCTTGGTCTCTTCTTCTTTTTCTTCTAATTGACTCCCTTGTTTAGATATGACCTTTTCAGTTGTTTCACTTTCTTCTTGTTTCTTGAGCATTTGTCTTAGTGCCATGGTATGACTTTGGTACTTTTCTAGAGATTCCTTAGTAATTCTTTCAAGATCCTCAAAATCATCTAAATCATATCTTGTTTCCATGCTAACTTATTTTAAACCATATATAAATTTATCTTTAAGCTTCAACAAATCTTCTTCTTCATCTATAAGATAATTGTTAACTGATTCTACACAAACTTCTTCTATTTCAGCTAGATATTCTTCTTTATTTGCTGGAGAACATTCAACATCATTAGATTTAGAATTATTGCAATCATAATATTTTGGAGAGTCTTTACCTTCATTTATTTTCTTCACGTCCTTGATGGGATTGTCTTATGTGTCTTGTATTTTTTCTTGATATGCCTTCTCTAGCTTCAGCCATAGGTCCTTTGCGGAGGTACATTGTCCTATGCTTTATTTTATAGAAACTGAGATTCCATTGAATATGCTCTTGAATTCCACTGCATTGTTCTTCTTTAATTCCTTTTGGGATGTAACTGTTGATTATTTATTCAAGGGAACTGATCCAACAACAACTCTATCTCAAACGGTTGCTCCTTTTGACATAAAATACCCTTTCATTTTTATTGTCCATGTCGAGTAATATGTCTCATCAAACTAGGGAAATTCTTCTATAGAGGGAACTGCATATCCATCCCTTTGTGTGTCCATGTATCTCCTTAAATCTTGCAAGTCTTATGTTGAAGTCCTTCTCTGGTACCAATTGTTGGACACATCGACCACAGTGAGAGGGGGGGCTGAATTAGTGTGTGGCTATTTTTACAATTGTTTCTTCCTTTAGTTAGCAACCCCTTCAAACATTATTATTCATTCATTATTATCTACATGAATATATAAAAAACATTCATCAATAGTAAATAACTATGAACCATCACCATAATGAACACAAAGAACACCAAATATATGTGTAAGATTTTGTATTATGTTGTTACATGAAGACTACAATCTATGGGGTTTATCAGCACCAACTGAAAATATTACTAAATCCAAGAGAGTACCAACCCTCAAATACAAGACCCAACTTGCATATCTCAACACCAACTGAGATGTGTGGATTCCAACTCTCAAGTACAAGACCCAACTTGTAGACACAAAACAATATGTACAATTGTACCAACATTATTCAAATCTTTTCTACAGACATATGACCTTTATATACTACATCATGCATATGTATGTGATATGTCTTCTTTCATCATGCGTATGTATGTGACCTATCCTCTTTCAACCTATGTACAACCTCAAAAAACTAGGGTTTTTAGTTTTCTGGAACTCCAAAACTTCTGGCCCTTCACACATTTGTTACCTCTATCACATCAACATGTAACCTGTCAATGTATACCATATCATCAACCATATGTAGATCTGTACCATGTTATCAATGAAGCATCTCCAATAACCTATGCATGTCCCTCATGCATACATCATCATACAACATAGATATCACTCAACTAAGTACAAGTATATCAGTATTGTACCATACATAAGGGTGTTTCTCACTCAGCCAACCAACCATCATATACCATATCCAAGTACAAGACCAACCATATCAAGAATGCCTCAAGCATTCACCATATCATAAGAAAATCTAAAAACAAACATGTAACCATACTGTAACTTATGTACCTGACTTGAACCTATAGAATGCTTACCTAGAAAATTGCTTTCAGACTCTAGGGACTTGGCACCAACATCTACTCAAGTTTTCATGACCTTTTCAGATGTAAAAGACCTATCCTCCTACTTTTCATGGATGTACGTGACTTGTCCTTCTATGGCTCACATATGTACATGACCTAGCCTTCTACAACCTGCATACAACTTCAGAAAACTAGGTTTTTTCTGAAACTCTGATATTTTTATTGTCAACCATCCTTTTCTACCTCAGACTTGTGTAACTTCAGATGTATCAACGATTACCTACAATAAAACTTTCACAAAATAATAGACATTCAATGTTCTCAATTCATTATAATAAGAGACCCTTGCTCTCTTATTTATACTCTCCAAGTAGCTTCCTCTATGGGTTATCTTCTAATTGTTTTACCCAACTTACTTGTTTTAGGGATAACCCACTTCTAACTACTTTTTCCACTTACAACCACTTTATCCAAAAATAGTAAACTCACCACTTCTAGTTGCAACTAATTTATTTTTAATTATTTTCTTTTTGCAACAACTTAACTCATGATTAACTCCTAGTTACAATCACTTTGACTAGTAAACTTCTTCTAGGAGAATCTAGAATAAATTGACTTCGTTGGCCTTCTAGGGGATTTTAGATAACTCATGAGGGTTCTCCAACTTTACTAAGCCATATCTCCTCAACTGTGAGGAACTACATGGTGTGCCACATATCAACGGAAATGACATGACATGTACTAACCATATAGAATAATCTCACTTGCAAATTCACTGATATTCATTACATTATTACTCAACCAAACTTGAGTTCCTTACCGATACCTCTGGAGCTACCAAAATTTACTACCAGACATACTTAAGGGTTGACATAAATCTACAATATCACTCTCCAAGGTTTGACATCACTGAAAACCAACTATCCAACTATCCATCAATCTAAAACAATTGTGTGACAGTAGTAATCCTTCAAGGATATTTCCCGAAGATTCTTTTCTTGATTTTGACTTGCATGTAGTGTCATCTTCATTTTTGACGTTCATCGCAAATCTTGGACCGATGCACATTGGAAGAAATAGAACTTGCGTGAATTAACAAAATTTGATATGTTTCATGCATTTTTTGTTACCCCCCAAGCAACTTCTTGAGCACACACAAAATTGGAATAGTCACACACAACTTCGTTTGTGGGTGCACATGATATTTACCCAAATATTTGGGTGCTAACAGGGATAAGCCAAGTGGAATGAGGAAAATTTCACCAAACTTCATATTAGGAAAGCACTTATAATAGAAACTAAGGTATCATATCATTGTCTTCCCGATGTAGGCATGCCCATGCTCAGTTGTAGATAGGAATGGCCACCAAATTAAGTGCAATATGGATCCATGAAGTATATATAAAGTATTGATCATGGCCATAAAAAATATACATAGTGGATCCATATCAAAATAGATCATATCCAGAGACAATACACAATGTGTTTATGTCACAAGATATATCAGGAGGATAACTAAAGCAATGAGATTAAAAAAATGATCCTTCAAAAGTACCAATGTCATATGGGTGAGTGTTACTATTTTTCACAACACAAGAAACAACATAAATTAGAGATGATACTATGGTCCAAGGTATTCAATCCTAACTTGTCCAAGGTATGAATCTCCACCATGTGAATAAATGCACTGAGGTTGAACATGGGAGAAAATGTTTGATTACAAGCCATTGATCTATACTATTAAAAAATGTGAGATAACCCACTGATAATGATAATGGGAATCAAGGTACCTAGTACATTATATCAAGTGCGAATAGATGTGATGCTGTAAAACACTTGTAGAATCTATTGATCAAGGGGCATTGATGTTTTCCCACTAATGATTGTAAGCCCCAAGGTGCTATAAGTTCTTTGGATCTCATTTCCATATAAAATGAGCCATAGTTGATGGGAAGAGATCTGTTGGAAGGAATGATTTAAGGAATCCCACATCATATAGCATGAGGAATGCAAAGAGAAATATTTGGAAGGTTATCATATGAAAAAGTTGGAAGAACAAACCACCAGTATGTCTCCTTCATGTGCTAGATGGAATAGAACAAGGAAGAGACCCTCTTAGAAATAACTGATAATGAAAGATGCTAATAGAGGTGAGGACTTGTAACACCCCAGTTTTAACCCTTATGAACTATAATGTATTATGTAATTGTGACTTAGGCTGGTGAGACAATAAAGTTAAAAATGGGTCAGAGTGCCTAGGAAATGTAATACATCTATATACATTAATAAAAAAATGCATTGTTGGCTGCAAGATGGACAAGGGAAAAAGAGATAGGGGGATATGATTCCACAAGAGAGGGGGGATTAAGGGGATAAATATTTTTATTATATTTTATTTACCCATAATTGATTTTATGGAGAAAAGGGGTTACATGAGATTCTTGGGAAGAAGACCATGTGGTTCTTGTTTTCATGTAATTTTATAAACCTCGCTTATGGATTGTTTAGGGGTTTCTCTTGGTTAATCATTTCATTTTAGAATTCCTCATTTCACTCTTGTTGAAT
>JZKD02S1734434.1:550601-576743 GCA_000966675.3 Picea glauca
TCTATAATAAAGTTGTGGTTTTCTATATGGTTTCATATATCTTGTGTGGTGATTGTATTAAGATATCTTTGGATCTATTGTGATATTTTGTATTCAGGTATTTGGTTCTTAACAGTTTACATGTGGTAAACATTTCATATTTTGGTTCATTTTAATTTTTGAGATATGCTCTACAGAAGTTAAGGTTTATGAATGATCCTCAGATCACTTTCAAATAGGTCAGTTTGGCATTTTCACTATAACTTATTGTCTAGGACTCTTCATACTATAAAATTTTTAGAGAGAAAGAGAGACACACAAAAGTACCTTGGGTAAAAATTTTAGAATCATATTTTCAATATTGGATACGTGGCATGTTGTACAAGTTCGTTCTTGGGAAAAGGCCCAAAACAACAACCTTTGGGAAATTTTCCATTGGGAAGTTCAAATTTTGGTCAGACCTGGTAAAGGCAGAAGTACTGATTAGAGTTGGTGAATGTAGAAGCAATGAGCATACCTAGTAAAGGTAGAAGTAGTGAGCATACTTGGTGAAGGCATAAATATCAAGAAAACTTGATCAAGGTTGGTGCAGCTTAGATATTGGTTTTTGTTGCTAACTTGGTGCTTAATGGTGGGGATTGGTGTCTCTAGTAGATTGGTGTCTACGAATATCTGTAAGAGATTAGTGTATATTTTTAATTTTGTTTTTAGCAGTGGGGATTGGTGTCTACAAATATCTGAAATAGATTAGTGTCTCTTGCTAAGTTGGTATTTAGCGGTGAGGATTGGTGTCTCTAGTAGATTGGTCTCTAGGAATATTTGTAAGATTAGATTGATTCCTACTAGGATTTGTACCAATGGGGATTGGTGTCTCTGGCAGGTTGGTTCCTACAAATATTTGCAACAGTAGGTTGGAACCTACAAAGAATTATAAATATATGTTTTTTGGTTTTCTCTCGAGAGGGTTTCCACATAAATATTTTGTTCCATGCTTTGTAGTCAATATATCTCATATGTGATTATTTTCTTATGGTCGATGAATGTTTGAGAAAGTAAAAAAATGTCTTATACTGATTCACCCCCCCGTCAGTATAAGAATTTACTCAACATCAAACAATGAGTGCTTTCACCTTCCCCGGGAGAGAAAAGAAATTGATCACTCTATGATTGATGGAAAAGAGAGAGAGTGTCTTATAGGCAGCCAAAATCCTCCGAAAACCCTAAATCACCTTTGTAGACTAACATGTGAGCTTACAAGTGGACAATGCAAACTGCAAATTGACGGTAAAAATCTAAAACTAATCCAATCAAGAAACTAAGTATAACCTATCGAGAACAATTCAAGGACTTTTCCCAAAGGGAGTTTCCAATTATTTTGTGTAAATAAATTTTCCTATAGCTAGGGCTGACTATAACAGAGAAAATTTGAAGAACAATGGAAAGCATTCCCTAAAATAACATATGCTAGTCTTTCTATAACTACTAGGTAGTTAAAAGACGACTTACCTGATTATGAAGGTCTAATTAGAGATGGTGTTTTGGGGTATTTTGTCACAAGACTGAGAAAAAGAGAGTTCCTTAAATACCCTGGTAAGATAACAAGGAAGAACAAAAAGATGGTTATCAAGTTAGTGGACATGCAAGTTAGAAAACAAGACACAAAGCTAGCAAATATCAACTAAGAATAAGAAACAAATTAAACTAACATAAACAAGTGATGCATGAAATTGAACACATGAAATGGTTACCCAATAGAACTAAATATTTGAATTCAGTGCACTAAGAGGAGAAATATGGGACAATGAATCCCATATTCCTCCTAAGGGATGGCTCTTGGATCCCTAAAAAACTATAGCTATCACTCTCTAATGGTGAGTCTACAATGGTGAAAAATACCCAAGGATTAGCTTCACAAGAGGTGTAAAGTTTTCCCAATGCTACACTTGCTCAAACTTATGACTCAAGGGAAAGATTGATTTCTCCAAGAGAATTTTGAACAACATAAAAATGCTATGGATTATTCTTCTTTTTTTCATACAATGATCCTCTATCAATAGGAGGATGGAAAGATATTTCCCAACTAGTTTCAAATGCGAATGGGAGGTATTTGAAGGTACCTACCATCCCTTTCAATGATCCCAGTGAGGAATTTGGGGGCGATTTTGGGTATGGGTGAGATCCACTCTATCCCAAAAGTGGTTGAGGCCCAACCAAAATAATCAATGAGTTGTTTACGCATCCACATGAGTGGATGTGCACGCGACGCTTTTGTTGAATATGCGAGGAACTTCAAGACCATTTTGTATAGTTATGTGAGTATCTTACCAATTTAAATGTGATCCTTCCATAATTATTGGTAGTGTGTTTTTCTTGTGTTGACTAGTTTTTCCATCCATTGTTTGTATTTATCTGAGCAATTTTTTGGTGATAAAATATGCCCCCTAATGTGTGAGGTTAGGAGCATACATATAGTCGAAAATACATAAATGTTTCTTTCTACTAAAATTGTTGTAACAATAGGATAGTTGTAGTTTTTGTTTAATAGGGATTGTAAGAACATCCTATCAAAACAAGAGGGGATTCATAGTAATGTCAAAATTCTCCAAAAACTGAAATATAAAGATGTATCTTTGTACAAACGAGGTGGAAATTCCCTATGCACGTGTCATGAAACCAAAATAATATCAGTGTAACTGAAAACTTTTGATGAAGTGGATATTTTCATCACCCTTGGGGGCTGTCAAATAAGGACAAATGATAGTTCTGTGGAAATAAACTAGATCTAAATCAAGTGGTGAATGAGTTAGAGGCATTGATGGCCTGTCAAATTTAGAGGCCTTTGCCTGCTAGTGAAAACTTCCATGATCACATAGTAAGACCCACCGTAACATGAAACTTTGTTGGAGTCGAATGTTATGGGGATCAACAGCATCAAAAAGAAATGATGACTCTTTATGTGTCATCTGAGACTTCTCATTGATAGTGGAATGAGAGCCAAGGTACTACCACCTTCCTGGAAATGTGTGTTGACATCGACAGGGAAGGGGTCACAACTGCAAGAAGCAAAAGGCTTCTTGACATTGATTTGATCAAAATGGGATCAGGGACTATATGGGGGAAAGATGGATTAATTGGTGACATGGACGAAGCTCAAACTGTATGGGATGTAAAAAATTCCCTTGGTTGTGGAAACAGGATGATGGAAGCAATTGTAAAACACGATCTCGTATCAGGGGGATGACCAGATATTAGGTAAACTATGTTGAATGTGTACGATTGCAAAGGAGTGGATGATAGGTCAAAATACAGATTTGGAGGACAAGGGTGTCAGTTGTAATGGACATTTTGTCTATGGTAGGGATAGTTTTGTAGATATGGTGATGGAAATGAAATTCCCCAACCAAGGGAGACATGGGTCATTGTATGCCAAGGAAAATGTCGTTGGTTTCGACGAAAAAAATCTATTGTATGTACAAGAAACAATTTATACAAAAATAAAGAATTATCATGGTGGTATTTGTACATGTACAAAAATGGGTGCCCCATTGGAAGATGGCTTGGCCTGGTGGAGGCTCAAGTGGAGGAATATAGAGAGTGGGGGCCCCATTGGTTAGTTTCAGTACTAGGTAGATGAATGGAGAGAATGATTGCAGATGGGAAACTGATTGTGTAAGTTGTGGGGGGTTCATGATAATGTGGAGGTGCATTTAATGTATCCAAGAACATGATGTGGGAGTACATAATGGGGTGGTTAGCATGATTATGTGGAAGAAGTATGAGGTTCTGACTATGGGGTGTAAAACTACCTGGAATCCCAATCCTAATGGATAAAACAACATGAGTGTCAATATTTCAGGGGGTAAATATATGTGGGACAACTCATGGAGGTGAGAATGCTATCAGTTGACAGTACCTGAATGAAATGGGGGTGATGGTACCAAAAATCAAGGTGTGGAGAGTTGGCAAATAAATGTCAAAGGGTATGATTGGGATATACAATTGTATACAGAAGTCGTAAGTGCATGCCATTTTGGAATGTATACCTAAAGGAGCCATAGGGAAGCCTAGGTTGAAGGTGTGGAGGAGGTCGTTGATGAGTACCTGCACATACAGAACCCGATATCAGTCGTGAAACATATCTGAAAATGAAGCACATATGATAATGATTTCAGAAAGAAAAAAAAGTGTAATAATTATGCATACATGTGCCTGGGGTGTGAAGAGGGGCCTCTGGGGTGTAGGAATGGAATGAGAGACTGATGGTACCATTATGAAGGTGACCTGGTCAGGATCTTGGTGGTGTGAATATTACATAAATTGGATCTTGTGTGATCCAAAATGAAGTTGGGAAAGTTATGAAAAAGGGTGTATATATGGGTCTGGGGCCCACAATGCCACCTCATTTTTACTTGTCGTTGTGGAGGTCTTCCAGTGTTTCTATCGGATTTTTGTGAGTGGTACGAGAGTATACGGACTCAGATTTAGGTAGTGAGAGAGCCAGGTTAGTCGTCACAAACTCCTGCAGAGGTTAGGTGTCTTTTGGGGGGATTTGGGGGTTGTACAGATAGCCATACAACCAATTTTATACTTTAGTAGGGGGGATGAATGGGGGAAAGTTGGATTCCTATGCACATGAGCATAGGATTTATTGACACGGACGCATACAATGCATGGTTGTGGAAATATATCTCATGTAGATGTACGCGAAGATTCAAGTTTCAGTCGCACGATCAAGGGTTGTGCGGGTGCACAGTTTTTGTTGGGGTAGCTTCGCATCTGAGAACAGTTGTTTAAGGTAAAACCACATGGATGAGTGCGGTTGTTTTGAAAAAATACGTTCTTATGCACGTGCCTATTGGGTGAACATGTGTGTTACCTGTTTGTGCCTATTGGGTGAACATGTGTGTTACCTGTTTGTGCTTATTGGAGGAACATGTGCGTGAATTTGCGCAGTTATTAGTGGTACAATCGTGATGATGTGAACAACTGTTGGCATAACAACTATGTTGAAGTTCATGACTATTGGGGAAACTTTCGCATGGGGGAGAATGGGGTTTTTTTCTTAGTGTAATCATTGTACTTGAGGAACAACATGTTGAGTAAAATAAATGGAAGTCCTCCTCACAACATTTTTTTGAATATTGTTTGGCTAAGACAATATAGGAGGGATTATCATCCCATTTTATAGCCTTATTTCAAGTTCAATTAAAATTCAAGTTATCAACTTAAATACCAATTGTTGTTTTTAATCATTTATCAAATGCAAACTGAAATAAAGAAGTATGATTTTTTTTAGATAATAATTTAAACAAGAAGAAAATCACATAATATGATAGAAATAAGAAATACCAAGAGAGTTGAAAAACCATCAATGATTTTACTCATTCATTATGTAACATCCAATACACTTCACATACTTTCAAAGTATGGACCAAATGAAAGTATAGAAGCCTAAGGTAACACACACATAGGCCACTGGTGTCTTCAAATCAATCCAAGAATTATAAGCCAACAACCACAAATTTCACTATGTTATGACTCTGCACAAGAATCTTATTTATCACTGAGAAATTAATACAGAAACCAAAAGAAGTCTACAGACTATCAAACATACAATCAACCTGGAAGCATATCATAATTCAATGTGCATTGGTTCTATCTTTTCGTCACCTTCAAAAGACCCTGCTATCACAAAAAGTGTGTTACCTTATAAATCAGAGATGAATGAAGTAGTAATCAAATCTCACTTGGAAGTAAGAGTAGACCTTATTAGAGAAATTTGTTCTCCCCCTTTCTCACTTGTCTAGCTTACCTCCTTTTAACATCTCCAAGGTAGTTGAATTACTCAACCACTTCTAGTTAATTCATTAACTAACACATAATTAGTTAATAGGATAGTTATTAATTAAATTAGTACATAATAATAAAAGGGTATTAAATAAAACTAATAAGTGGGGACCCACTAATTATCTTTAACGAATAAATAAACCATTTCATCCTTGTATCTTCCACCTTGAACGCATGACATATTAATCTTACCACATCATAAAATTCATGTCATTATTATGTACAAAATGAAATAATCATAACATCCCCTTGTCACTCCATGTTGAAATTATGCATTTTATCAAAATCTATCCATTTCATAATTTATCGAAACATGAAGCATGTAAAATATAAGGTTGTTCAAAACAGTGCTAGCAAATATGAGTTGTCAAAATAAACACGAGTTGTCCAAAATGATATCATGTCCAAAAATAAAGTGCAAACAAGTCCATATATAGGTTCCAAAGAAATTATGAGAAACTATATTTACTTTGAGAGGCTTCCCCTCTATTTCTTTGACTACTCTCATCCTTTTCATTTTTTCCAATTGATGAATCAGACTTAGCATATTTCTGATCATTCTCTTGCATATGGGAAGTGACTGAATGAGAATATTCCTGTGATGATTTTGACCTAGTTGTTGCTACTTTCTCTTCCTCAAGGTTTTCTTCAAGCTCAGTTATTTTGGCCTTATGTTGGGCATGTGAGGCTTAGGATTGAGGCTACAAATTCCAATGTGAAGGAGGAGGTGGTGGCAGTGAACCAGTGGTCCAAGAATGAAAGGGAGATTGTTGTAGGTTATCAATATTTTTCCATCCTTGTGAGTGTATGGGAGGAGGGTGCACAATAAATTTCCATTCATATCGTTTTGGCACAACTAAAGGATCAGAATTATGATTTGGAAATGATATGCCAATATTTGGGCATGGATTCTCAGGAATAGGTGGAGGTCTATAAGATTGTTGGCCAGCCAAGTTGAGGAACCATGTTTGTAACAATTAATTAAACTCTTTTGAATCTTCATTCAAATGTATAGAGAACCTTAATATTTCGTTTCCCCTTTTCCAAGGACCCAATCCTTTGCCTATGTTATTACTCCTCTTGCTATGACTTCCCCTGCTAAAAAATATCATTCTAAAACACATTCACAAATATCATAACCAAAGCACGACTAATCAATCATCTAAAATTTTGTAAAATAATAGTTTAGACCTAGCTCTATATACATAACAATACATGTGCAAGCAATCAATATGCATTCCACATTCTAGAACTAGTAATTACTCAGAATAGGGATTTATAGGGCTCTTGGGATTTCACAATCATGTTTGTAATTAGCGGAAGATAGTAAGTATGATCGAGAAGTGCAATACAGACTATTCATTTACCATGACTAATTCCATCACATCGTTATCATCAACATCTTTTGGTTTATTATGGGATGATCCATGTTCTAACTACAAGATTACCAACAACCTTTCGACCATCAGCCCTTATGGATACCAAAAGGAAACACAATGCACAGAGTGCACTACACAGTATCACACGAGATGGCTTCAATGGGTGGTTGTAGGAATCATGTGCCTGCAACCATTGGATGGGATGTGCTTCTCTCTCAGGGGCATTAGATCTACTCACCAACTAGCCCTTGAATACTCATTCAATATGTTAACTCTAGCTAGATGTTAGTTATGACCATTGACACAACTATTCCAACAAAACTTCATTAACCATTATAACAGCATATACCAAATGAAATATATTCCTCTACTATAACATAAGATTCAGATCTGAATACTAACTATGACATTCATCCATTAGTGATGTTCTACAAATTTCCTTAGTTATTCCTAGTGCACAATATTATTTCCTTTATCATTTTAGCATGTTCAACATAACTCATTAAAGAAAATATAATCAAAAGTACTACAAACATTCACACATAACCCACACATACTGTGGTTCACCCCCTCCTGGGGATACATCCACAAAGATGAGTCACTTAATCTCTTTATTATTCTTTATGGAAAATCTAGTGTCGTGCACTATACATTTGTTCCTCCCATTATAATCTATCTCTACATATCACAATAGTCCTCAAAAAACTGATAAGTTCTAACCAATCTACCATATGTCTGCCTCACTCACTAACTTTTTTTCACAGTCCTAATAAATTCTACTTATACAAAAAACGGGACAAGGCCCTTACAAAAACCCTAAACCTAAGCAGATTAGGATTTTCCACCTTTCATTGAATCGATCTCAGCGGGTCCATGATCCAGCCGTCGTCCAAGTCAGTGCTTGTCCACTTTCCAACTACTTCATACCAGTTTGTCCACTTTATAACCGCTTTTACTTGGCATTGGTTTTCCTCTATTTTCGGCACTGCTTTTCCTCTATTTTGGTGCGCCACACATTTTCCATCGCTGCCTTGATTTCTTCAATCTTCCTTGATTTTCTTCCAAAATTGGTCTGCGCCAGCAACATATTTAATTATGAAATAGAGTAGAGATCAAACCAACTAAACACTTTGTTTTCAACTTATACAATTCTTTCATGAAACATCTCTTACAATTATAATCTAAGCATGGGAATGAAATAAGTATTTGGGTTGATGGAAGGGATTTTAATGAAAGTAAAATGTTAAGTATGATGGGAAAACACAATGGAGATGCTTATACCATAATTATCTCCATTATCATTCCATCTTTACAATTACCACAAATAGGATTATAGTCACCACATGGTCTATCTCTCATTCCATAAAGTATCCATTTTGAAAACATAGTTGTCACACAACAATTTTGTCATCATTCAAATTGTTCTCAAAATGTTTTCCTGTCACATTCCAAACATTATTTCTTTTTTTTAAAGGGTCAAAATCCATGTATTAGTCCCTTTTAACACCAATTTTTGTCTTCATTCAAAACATTACAGATTATTGTCAACATCAAATGTGAAACAATCATGTAGACAACACTAGAAAAATCAATAGAGTCACCAAACAAACATTGGATTTATCCAAAAATCTTCTTTATCTATGCTATTAAATGATCAATTTCATTGCTTATCAAACAACACTCGAATGTAACAATGCTTGTTCAATCTGACCCTAGACTAGATAGAGCATTTTATTTGCAAGGAGATGACAAACAAATATATGCATTGAAATTACTCAGTTAATATAATGGTATCGTGCCCCTGTTATGGCCAAAAGGTCATGAAATATAACCCAACAGAGATGTCACGAAACAACAGGGGTTCCAAAACTTTATTGCCACCAAAGAACAATCATCAACTCTGTGAGGCCCAATTTGTTATGAAGAAACAATCCCACAATCCAGTGTGACATTATCACAAATCTAATCATAATACACAAAGACATCGATGTCTCCTTTTTTGTTTTTGGTCCCAAACAATGACCATAAACAAAATGACCATGGTTTTACAGGATTGTGGTTGCCAACGAATAACATAATGTTGATAGTAGGAGATCTTTCACCCTAAAATTTTTAGTTTGAACTTGGCCCGACCGAAATGTGCATGCGGGTAGACCAACAATATTATGCATAGGGTTGCATGATATTTCAAGAAACAACGTAGAGTATACAACACTAAAACACCATACCTTTCCATTTTAATGAGCCAAAGATAAACGCATACCAACATGATAAATAAGAAACCAACAACCATAACTATGGAAATCATCCATCCACCATAACATTCAAACTTGTATGCACACATTTTCCAAAAATAGGAGAAAAACAAGCTTAATTTTCTTCAAAACAGAACAAGAAAACATTGAATGACAAGCACAACATGCAGTTATAGAGACAAGCGTAAATTATTAAGAAAAAATCACATTAGATGATAGGGAATCAAATCCCTAGTACCTATTGTTGTGTAGGTTAAAAGGCACCTTCAAGCGGTTGATGCGGTTACGAGAGCTCGATTTCTAATAACAAATGAAACGAATGCCAAAACCCAAAGTGGTATCTTTGAACAAAAATATGGTGCATTAATTGTTGGTCACATCGTGCTAGGGTGACATCCAACATTAATCACTTGCTAAACCCAAGACAAGCCACGTCAAAACCTCAAGCAGCCAATAGGTGCCAAGTAGGTTCCAACGCATTTTGGATCACATGTTACCAATGCAACCACCTACCATAATAAGCACCGTCGGTAACCAACAATTTCTATCCTATGGTATATGCATACAAGGTGTCCCAGATGCATTCGAAACATCAACATTCACAAACATATGAACTTTCAACACTTAGCCGCTATAATAAAGATTGTCGGCCATACCATGAAATGTCTATAAAATATACATGTTGTACCATATCGATACGATATACAATATGTGTACGATGTGAATAATATCCCATATGTGTTAAGACCTTCAACATTTTTCCAAATATAAATCCTTATGCTATCACAATGTAGCAATAAGGTTGGCACTACCACATCCTTGTATCTTGTCTAATATGTATTGGACCATGTACATATAAACTGTGTAATATATATAAATGATTCACTATGTGTATATGTATGCAGGTCACTCTTTTATTGTATGTCTAAAACTCAGCAACTAGTGGGTAAATATCATGTCGATGCATTCATAGAAAAAAAAACATTATTTTGTCATTTGAAACAACAGCCCTAAAACACCCTTTCTTTTTTGGAGATGATTTTGCCTCGCATTTGTACTTAGAATAAAAAAATGCCCAAAGAGGAATTTTGAATACCATTCGAAACCACTCAAGCTCATATCAAAATAACCATCATACAGGTGATCCATAAGTATCAAATACAACCATCCACAATAAATAATTTAAGTGATTTTTCCTTCAAAGGGGATCTTCCTGGTTATTTATTTGAATGACACTATAGGGGGTCCCCACTTATAGTTTACTTAATATATATATGTATATAATATTTTTTTTAAAGGTGTATGCCTTGCAATTCTTTGCAGGATGGTGACTCTTTGATGATTTTGAGAGTCAAAAATGGCCACTCCACAGTGAAGGAAATGTTATATTGGCTTGAACTTAGCATTTTGGTTTCATAGACAAAGAATTTTTTTTTGTTTATGTACTCAAGACTTTTCTTTTCTCTAGTATGCTCTTTCAAATTGGGGTGGTGGAAGGTAGAAAAATAAAAGATGAGAGAGGGGATAGTTTTAGTACTCAAGTTTAAGCAAAGTGGTCATAGATGTATCACGATACAAGGCTGCGGACCACAAGTAATCGTCTTTCTTTATGTTATGGCTACTTATCAGTACTTAAGCATACTTCTGCAAAACAAGGAAAAATTGTGGTTGTACATGACTTATTCAAATCAGGATGAAACAAAAACTCTACCAAATCAAAGGAAAAGCGAAAAATACTACAGTCAAATTGAAAATCAAACCTCAAGAAAGAATGGAAAGTGAAACAATAGTACTGAAGAAAATGAAATGCAGAACAATAAAACAATTGTACAACCTAAACTAATATTTTCATGAAACATTGATTCATAAAAGTAAGAGTTAGATAGGCTCAACATAATGTTTCAAATGTGAGCCATTAGTCGTGAAAGAGAATAAAATCTCTTCGAAGTCTTTTAACATGTAAGTATTATTTCCAACTACTCGAGAGATCTTGTAAGGACCTAGCCATAGTTTTTGGAATTTATAATGTGTTGAGCACTCAACACACCCTAAATATCCTTATCAATTTTTTTTCACTTTTTGGGTACCACTTGATCTTTTGGATTGTCTGACTCGATTTCATTTTTGGAAATGTTTTGTCTTTGATTATTTTCATGACTCTCATCACCTATTCAATTTTGTTTGAACTTATGAAACCCCGTGAGTAAAATACCTTAACACCTGAATTAAGAATCGACAACCAAACACTACACCCCAACGCGCTCAGGTCCAACATTGGAAAGAATTCAATTAAGTAAAGGAACAACTTGAAAAAAAACAGTCACCAAGCATCGATATTCATCGAAATTGGCAAAAGGTAGTCTTGTTTTGCATAATTTTTTCTCCCAAAGGTTAGAGATAGAGTCGATTCCCCTTTGCATTGATAAAATATGAGGAGGACAGACGTTAATGAAGAACGAAAAGAAATCGCCAATAGTTGATGCCCGTTGCACTTTATCGGGACAAAGAAAAATACATAAGGATCATAACAAACCTTTTTGACAAAGATAAAGTTATCCCCAATCACCGATCCTCGATACGCTTTCAGCATCAGGAGTTTTTCGAGGAAGTTGATCCAAGAGCTCTTTGGTAGTTTTATCGTCGATCGACGATCCTTGAAAATTTTTCGGCATTGGCAAGATAACATTTGTTTTAGAAAGAATAGATTAAGAAAAGTCCTAGATCCGATCAATACAAGCGAATTATGTCACTGGTCTCGAATGCCATGTGTCTTTACCAGGTAAAAGGGTCATACGGTCTAGTTATATCCCGAGTCATTCTTGGTTCCATAGGTCCTAGTCACAGCTCCGAGTCATTTTTTCCGTGTCATCACTCTACGGTAAGATCGATCGATGTTGGAGCCTTATAGGAGGATATCAACGAAAATTTTCATAGCATAGTCCTAACCCCTGATCCACCCACTGAAAGAGCGACACGATGGGACATTTTCATCATTAGATACGATTGGATTTTTGTCATTTAAAGAGATAATTAATCCTCGATCCCGCATTAGTTGCTACCTCATGTGCCAATAAAAACAACATTTTTTAAATCTCTGATAGACCACATCACCACCCTCACCTCCTCTGTAAACCCATGATGAATTTAATCTCTAAAGATTCAACAGAAGATTTATTGAAAATTCACTCATAACCTGAACTGAATGGTTGATGCAACACGATAAGATCTCCCCTGTTTAAAATCTCTTGAACTGTTGTGAAAAAATTCATTATGCATGTAAGATAATTCCAAGGTGTCTCAAGGAGAAAGAATGAGCAAACTTGAAGACTGTATCGACCCCTGTGATTATCAAAAACCAGGTTTAACAAGCTTCAGAGGCATGTATCCAAGTCTATTAATTCGTTGGTCATAATTTATATTTGTTCGTCCTATTTTTATACAGTCTCTAAACTTTGCTCAAGATTACAGGAACAATTATTCTGAGAAATCCAACCACCAGATGCTCGTCAAGACCACCAAATCTAAAATAACTAAAGACAGGCGAAGGTTCCTCTCCAGGGACCGTGAGGCAATTGGAGTACATCCTTAGGCTGGAGCCTGTCATCAAGACAACAACAAAGAATTTTTTCATCCAGCCTCTGACCTTTGGTGATATAGAGGCGAACATCAAATCCAAGGTGGCTCTCCCACAGTGGGGGGATATTTTCAACATGATTACCAAAGAATAATACTCGGAGTATATCCAATACAACGACCAAGATGTAAGGGTGCTCGAAGACCAGGTGTTCCCCAATATATGATGGTCATATCTACACATGGAGGCAAGAAAAACCTACTTTTTCCCCCACATAAAGGTCCTGAAGGGGCTCATCGACCACACAGATGGGCATAAATGTTTGATTAATGATGAGAATGGTGGGTGCATCGGAGTTTTCCTCTGGACAAAGGTCTAGAAATACTACAAGATCAGGGACCCGAAAGAGAAGATCAACACATACTTCATGGTGAAGTTCTATAAAATCCATGACACCAGCCGATTAATGGCCTCACAATGGAGGGAGGACAATAAATTAACTAATCGGAGCAATGGATGGAATAGAACAATCAACCTGAGGGAGCCATACATCTATTTAATGGCTCTCATTTGTCGGTTATATGGAGAAAACAATTGGTCCAAGTTTTTGGAAGCATGGATGCCTTTAAAATACACATTTGCAATCGTCGGGTGCAGCTTCAACTAGGGAGAAATAATCTCCAAACAACTAATCACCTATGTGTAGCAGGCTCAGACGCTGAAGGAAGGAGAAGCACCAACTTTTTACATGGATTTGTACCTGTTCAATGTGATGTGCACTAGAAATGTCTTCGTCGGCATGAATTTGAACTGGCATGTTGCAGAGCTCCCAGTCCATGTCCACTTCAGCATGCTATGGGAAAATATGTACAATAAATCCTACTCCCTCATCTACGGTGAACTCATTGCCCATATTTATTTTATTCGTTTTAAGAAGGAATGCCCAAGGCTACCGGCAACAACCAAGAAAATGATATCCAAGGTAGGCCATTGGTACTTGGACAAGTATGCCACCTATATCAGGGTGTTCGAGGTCAACTAAGCACCACATCTCCTACCAGCTCATGTCTGAGACTGGCTCGTCGTAGGAGAAATTTGTTATTAGACCATCTTCTAGGGATATAACACCACATTGTTCAAAGACAAGAAGCGAGCCTTCATACCCTATGGTTTCCATGTGGGTTTCTATCTGGTAAAGGATATTTCTCAGGCCAAACAAGAAGGGTTGAGTTTTATAGCAAGATTTTCCTCACCATTGCTATCTTGCACAGAGGAACTTTTTCCATTTCCCTATGCAGACTTTTTATCCCTTTTTAATGAATCTAGAGCTAAAAATATACATTTTTGCACATATACGCTCCCTATCAGTTATACAAGATGTGTATATGCTTGTTTCTCCACTGCAGCTCACGTATATCGGGATTTGTGCAAGAAAATACAAAATTAGGTTTGGTTTCCATGTCACGACATAAGATCTCTGATCCTCGTCCTTCCATATACTGGAAACGTTTTGACTCAGCCCTTCAGTTGCATTCTGAAGGCTATAAGAGCACAATTTAGAGCTATGGAAAAGAGGAGAAAGCATTTAACTTTGAGAGCAAAGTTACTCTGGATAAATTACTTCATATTGAGTCTGCATCCCTTTGTCCCTCAAGTCTGAACATAGTGTTCAGCCCCCAAGCTCTTCCCTTATTATTGAGAGGCACTCCTTACCTCTTTCCTATGAGCTTTCCTTTGGTGGAGGATTGAAGTGGTGGGGACCCAGTTGGAAGGAACTCATTTTCTTGGTTTAGAACTATGCCGACATGGAAGTCTGTAATGTTGACACTTATGTTGATCAATTATTAATAGAAATACTCCTTTCCCATCCTATTGGTATCTTGCAAATTTATGATTATTATCCATGGGCGTGTTTGTAATGTTTATTAATGGATTATGCTATCTAATGTGCTAACCCCTTTTATATCATCACTATATACTTTCTTTTCTTGTTTGTTGAGAACTTCTCATAGGTATAAAGCTTTGGGTCAAAGTTCTCAACGGTGGAACATCATCAAACATTGGATCGAGGTAGGCCTCTTTCTTGTATTGCACATTAGTTTATATAGCATATGTTGGAATTGAGTTGATTTCTACAGTCATACCTGTCTGTTGTGGTTTACCCTTAGCCATAAAGAGTTGTTCCCTTGTAACACTAAGCCAACTTTAATTTAGGTTCCCTACAGGCCTATTTCGAAAGTATGATCCTAAATCCCTGGTCCTCCAACATGTGTCATAAGTGTCATCATGCTGGCCATATGCTCACGATAAGTCTGAGGACGAAGTCTTCACAAAGAATGCCCAGAACTAGGATGAGGTGGTGTAGAGGATGGCCAACCCAAACATGACCCGGTTCAAGGCCATGAGCATGGATGAAAAAGTAGAAACAATAGAACATTCGGCTCAAGATGCCTTCAGATACAGAGAGGAAATCAGAGCGACAGAGGCAACAAAGGTGCAGGGAAGGGGATTTTTCTTGATACCAGAGGCGGAGACAAGGGATATGCACTTAATGGCAGAGGCAGAAAGAGTAATTGATCAGCTACAGAATGACCCAGACCTCGTAGAGATGACAAGGGTTCCTTCCAACAACCCAATCGAAATCCAGGAGGGACCAAGTGGGCCAGAGGTGATACAAATTGAAGAAACCACAGGGTCAGATAAACCTGAATTTTCAATACCACAAGTTGAATCACCAAGGGACGTTTCGGCTCAGCTCAAAATAGCGAGGAGATCAGAGCGAGAAAGTGCAAAAAAAACCTTACACAACTTATTAACTATCTATGATGATGAAGAGAGTTTGGAGGTTTCCCTGCTAACTCCGGTACAGATTACAGAGGAAAATGAACCCGAGAAAGTGTCTTCCCCAACTCTCGATGCTCCAATTCAAAGCCTTTCATAGAGCGACCAGGAGGACAGAAGTGTCTTAGACACTGAGCTACTCAATACATAGAGGACCCAAGTGGACAGTCCGAAGGATGAGTTAGGATCGAGCAAACAAGAGGGATGAATTCCACAATAGGAAATCGACATCTTGACAACCAATTATCAAGTAAGTACTAAGCCTGCCCCTAATTCATCAGTTTTGAGCAGTACTTTACCTCTCGATGAGAAACAACCAGAGGCCAAAATTTTGAGACATACAAAAGAGGTTCAAGAACCAAGTATTTAACAGATATACACCATCAAGAACCTGGGAAACACGCTTAGTTGGGGAGAGTAGAAAATCCCCAAACCTGTGGATGAGGTCATCGATATACAAGCCATCGTTTACAACCAAAAGAGGAAATACATCATGAAGAGAACCACCAAGAAGAGGAGGCTTACTCTGGACAGCTCCATCCTCATCACCACAGAGGAGAAATTGATTAGCACAGAGCATGCCAAGACGTCTGAGCTTATTGGAGTAGGTATGGAAATCACAGATGCCACCCTGGATAGAGCGGGGAAATATGAAGAGGATTTTCCCATTGTTCTAAATGATTTGGAGCATCTATGCCATTTGGATAAATATTATCAAGACTCCATGCAGGCTATGGTGTTCTTGATAAAGGAATTCCAGGATGCCTACAGTAAATTCACGAATGAGCGGCACCTTTTCACTGCAGGGATAACCGATTTAGCGGGAAAACACCCTTATGGCACTGGAAACATGAAAGGATATGGAAATATAGTATGCGAAATCACACCAAGCAGCGGAAAGGATTGATTACATTAGCATGGTTCAAAAGGGTCGAGACACCGAAGAGCACGACATTCGGGTACTAAGGGATAGCAGCATCAACCGCATAAAGAAGTGAGCAGAATACTGGATACAAATGGCCCAAGAAACTCATCAGGAAATCCAAGAGAGATGGGTTGATTGTAAAAGGAGCTAGACCAAGATCAATCAAGTGATGAGAGACATCGGTCTCCTAGAATTCAGCACACCCTAGGATTTTGTCGACTTGCATGACATAGTCAAACTTCATGCCGAACAAGACTCATCGTGGGAAGAGGAGATAGAAATGGTGGTGAACATGGTGCCAGGTAGATTACAACAGTTCATGGAGCACCCAATCAAGGCTCCGACAGTGTTACAGTAGTTAATTCCTAAGGTAGTCAAGTATCGGGCACGGGAAGTGGAGATAAAGGAGATCCTTTCGGCCCCGATGGACCAACACAGATTCTCGTATGCCAACACATGCGTGGAAATTTTAGTCAAATGGTCAGAGTGTGAGAAGATTCATCCACTCAAGTGAAACCATTTGATGACTCCTAGAAGACTGAGAGATGAAAGTGCCATGTGGTGATGTTTTTTTTTAATTAGCTTTCACTTTTGATAGTTATTTTTAGTTAATAATTTGTTATAAATAGGAGGATCGACCTGGTAGAAGAGGTCGATGGTTTTTGCAAAGACCCTCATTTTTGGATTTGTAAAGAACTATTTTGGAGCTACCTTAATTGAAAATTCATGTTTAGGACCAGAGACAAGTTTATTTTTTTCATCAAAAGCATGTGTGATTGGATCTAAAGAAGAATTGTTTCAGACTTTATCTCATGAATGGATGTTGTAACTAGTAAGAGCCTCTGAATATGTTGATAAGTTATCTGATTCAATATTTTTATAGTTCTTGTCTCTAATGATGGAAATTAAATCGTTGTGTGAATGTGTGATTAATGATTAGAGATAAGGAAACTATTTTTCTTTCCCTCGTTTATTGCATGTATGTTTTCTTTTGATAAGTGTATCTTAGTCAATAATGTTGGTTGTGGAGCCTGATTATATTCTTGATTTAGAGGTCCTTGCTTTTAGTCATGTTTATACCCCATGAAGACTTTACACCCCAAAAGTATGTACACTCTTCCACGCGGGGGAGTGCAGAGGGGGGGTACCCCCTCTGCGGGGTCTGGGGGGGCTATCCCCCCGGCTGGGGGGTTCGGGGGAAAAGTTGCCTTGTAAATTTATATTGTAATTTCATTGTAAATATGGACTATTCATTATAAGGTCGCAGATCTAACGGTAGAAATTATATTAGGTTTTTTTTCCCTAGAAGGCAACCCTCTGTTATGAGGGAAATGTATTGTGGCTATGTATTATGGCGAGTATTGTATTCTGAGAGAGGAGACTGTGAGAGAAAGAAGAGGAAGTTACAACGGGTTTTGCTGTAGGTTGTATCCCTTCATTTGTTGGATAATAATAAAGGAAGGACCTGGAAATTTCTCTAGTGGATGTAGCCCACACTGGGTCAACCACGTAAATCTGTGTCTCTCTTGTATTGTGTATCTTCTATGTTTTGTTTCCGCATTTCTTTTATTTTATTGCTCTGTGGTCCTGTTTGTCTAACAAATAATTGGAACATCAACAAGTTAATGTATTAGTACTAGGCTTGTCATAGGTGTAATAATAATTGTATGCATGCTTAAGTACGGGGGTTATCTTGAGCTCATCCCTCTTCAGTAGTTAATACTTTTCCCCTTTTTTACCAAGTTAGTTTATACCAACACATATCTTGTATCGGACCCAACTATAAGAGAAAATACAAAAAAAAGAACAATCAAATTGAAGGAGGATTTTTTCACGAGAAGACATCATGTAAATCACTACGTAAATCCCATTGATTAATTGTCTAGATCACATATATCTAGAGAACCATTCCACCATTAAACGTTGCAGAGTCTAATTGGGCCTCAGTGGCGGATTTGGTTCCTAGTGTTGAGTTAAAGGGATTTAGGACCCCTCAATATAATGATTTCCTTTATCATCATGTGCAGAGTCCCAAAGAAATACTTTGTCATTGACATTAAACTTGACATATTTGGCACACTTATCAAAGTACTTATTGATTGTTTACTTCCTTTTCTTCATATTTTCCAATGCACAGTGTCTTTGTTCTTCTAAAGCCAGTAGAGAATTCATTCTTTGGGAAATATCAGTGGAATTTAACTCCTCATCCTACATTGCTAGATGAAGGGAACTATGTTGAAGTTCAATAGGAATCACAACTTCCTGTCCATATAAGAGTGAGAAAGGGGTATGGACAGTGTTGTTTTTGGTGGTTTTGCGATCAACCCATAGTGCGTATGTGAGAAGAGTGTGCCATTGACAGGGATTTTCATCAATAATCCTTTTCAGGATCTTGACCAGGCTTTTGTTGGTTAACTCATATTTCCAATTTCCCTAAGGGTAATAGGTGGATGAGGTGAAGTGTTTGACTCAAAATTCACTCAGAAACCAAGCGAAATTTTCATAAATAAACGTTGATCCATTATCTGGAATTATTTCGAGCAGAAGGCGAAAGCGTGCAAAGATATTAGATTCTAAGAAGTTGATCACCTGCTCATCCTGAACATTTTTAAGAGGGACAACTTCAGTCCACTTAGTAAATTAGTATATTGTCATCAAGATAAATACATGTCCTGTAGAAGATGGAGGGTTGATAGGGCCAATAAAGTCTAATCCTCATTTAGCCAATGGGAAATCGAGTATAATTCTCTGTAAAGGCATAGCTGAAAACTATTCCTTGCCAGAAAAATTTTGACATTTTTCACAAGCCCGAACGAACTTGAAAGAATCTTGAAACATTGAGGGCCAAAAATAACCAGCCCTGGTGATCTTGAAAGTAGTAGCTTTGTTTCGAAATGGCCACCAATATGGAGGTTAGAATTTGTAGACCCATGAAGTTCATTTAAAAATAATATGGTTATGTTATCATCAACACATATTAGTAGTAGCCCATCAACATATCTATGATAAACGATGTTCTCTAGGATGAGGTACTTTGGGGATAACAATCATAGTATTATACGTTGGTGAAAATCTAAAATACTTGGGATGATTAGCCAAGTTAATATCAAGAGTTTCCAAGTAAAATAGTGCCGACAAAGCATTCTCGTCTTCCTCAAGAGAATCACATGGTTCAAGGTGTTGAGCCAAGTGAAGAGCTATATCGCGTACCTTAATAATTTTGGTTGTAGCGATCGTTAAATCATGTTTCTGAATATTGGCAAGCCAATGAGGAAGTTTTCCCGAAATATGAGTCCGTGTAAGAAAAAACTTGACTACAAGAGAAGGGACTCTTACCTATGTTTGCTTGCCCAAAATAAAATTCCTGAACTTTCCTATAACTTTTACCAAGGTGAAAGTGTGTGTTTTCAATTAGAGTATACTTTACCTCGTCATAACCTTTGAATCATATATGCTATAGTATTTTCTTGATTTTTGTCATCAACTTGCAAAAGGATGGTAGAGATTTCCTCTTCTATGGAATTGGTAAAGATGATGAAGTATTTATTAAAATTGAGCTTGGATAAAAATGGTGCAGAGCTGACTGCTTTCTTAATTCCGATAAAAACCTTTTCTACCTCATCATTCCAAAAGAAGGTTCTATCCTGCTTCAACAAATTATGAATAGGTTTAACCATCACAGTGAAGTCAGGAACAAAACTCCTAACAAATTTAATGGTGCCCATGAAATCTTGAACACTTTTCTTAGAGGTAGGAGCGGGGAGGTTGATAATCGCAACAAATCTCTGGGGGTCAATACTAATACCGCATTCAAAAACAATATGACCAAGGCGTTTTCCTTTAGTAACTCTGAAAATAGACTTAGAAGGATTCAATGACATACTGAATTTTCTACAACGCATAAGGACTTTCCTAAGATGACCAAAATGATCTGAATGGTTTTTAGAATAGACAATTAAGTCATCAAAATAAAACTGAACTATATTACCGATCAAATCATCGAAATCTATTTGCATATCTCTCTAGAATGTGGCACCTACGTTAGATAGGATAAAAGGAATGTGTTCGTAGGAAAATGTGCCCCATATGGTGGTAAATGTTGTTTTGTATGTATCATCCCTCTTGAATCTAATTTGATTGTATCTAGAAAAACTATCAAGTAAGGACATTATTTGATACTCGACTACCTATTGCAGGATCATTTCCATGTTAGGAAGAGGAAATTTATCTTTAACGCTAGCTCTATTTAAAGAACAAAAGTCAACACATAACCTGATCTCACCATTTCTCTTCTATACAGGAACCATATTTGAGACCCATTTAGAATACTTTAATGGAAAGATGATTTGATCTTTCAGTAATTTTTCAACTTCCTTTCTGATTGCATCTTCGAGGGAAGGGTTTACAGGCCTTTTCCTCTGCCTTAATGGTTTCACCCCTTCCTTAATAGGAATGGTGTGTTGGATGACATTGGGATCAAAACCATGAAGATCCTCGTATGACCAAGAAAATACGTCCTTGAATTGATGGAATAAGTCCATGAATATTTCTTTTTCCTCTTGTGAACACTAAGATCCTATTTTAAGAATCTTGGGATCATCTAAGGTTCCAATGTTCATGAAGACAATGTCTCCAACTTTCCTCTTTGACTCCTCTTCTACAACATTTTTATTTTTACCAACATCACTCATTGAAAATGAACTCTCTAGAGGATTCAAGCCTTTTGGAAACATAACATCTTCAATAGAAATCACTTCCTTAGGCTTAAGAGGTTCATTTTGTAACAAAACACAAATATCCTAATCACTTTTTAAAACCTGCATTGATTCAACATTGTCAGGCATATGTGGACGATATAGAGACATAAAAGTGCAATCAGGTCACTGCGGTAACAACTATCGAGTAGGAGAGGCAGAAAAAAATACCAAGTTGTCAGCCATTGTGTTAAGCTCCCTCTTTATGTGAGTGATGTTGAAAGATAACATATTTTAAATCAAGGCCCAAACGACCTGAATGCACCTTTTCATTAGCTTGTTATTTGGGTTATAAAATTTTCTAACAAGATTAACCACAAGCTTGGAATCACCAAATACGGTAAGATGACCACAAACTAGATTATAAGAATTATTGATACCTAACAATAGGGCTTCAAACTCAGCAACATTGTTGGTGAAAGCGAATTATAACTTCAAGGAAAAGTTATAAATTTTTCCTACGGGTGAGTAAAGGATAATACCAACTCCATTCCCTTCGTTGTAGCATGCACCATCAAAGTGAATATGCCACATCCTGTCATCATAGTCAAATTATTCACGTGGCACTTTATCTTCTTCTGTGAAAATAGAGTAAACACCCAGGATTTCATCAACATAATTTACATTTAGCTGAGGAACTTTCTCAATGTAAGGTGAGATATGATCTTCTCTAATCAAGGATGATTTTAAGGATGGAAATTTATTTTAAAATGTATAAACCTTCGCAAATCTTAGTAATCCTTCATATGCCAACCATATATGTTTGGTGATATTTTTATAAAAATATTCAAATTTCTAAGGATTTTATATAGTTTGTATAAATTTTTGGCGATTTTTAAGGTAAAATAATTTTATCCTATAGAGTTTGGATGAATCATTTATAGAATAGAGAATCTTTTTTTCAGAAAAACTGTGGAAAATTAGCCCATGAGAAACATTTAGCCCCTAAAATCATCCCTGTCTATGAGAACAATAATGTTCATTCCATCCTCAGGGATAGATAGATATGACCCATATAAAGACAAGTAACCACCTATTAGGGATTGGCAATCTCTTCCCAAAATAATTGAGTAGTTTCTGACAGGAATATCAATAACTTTAATGTTAATGGTGGTGCATATTTCTGTATGTGCACAAAGCACTAAGGTTACATCTTTGATCTCACCAATCATGGATTGGTTTTTATTATTATAGGAGAGCATGCTTCTCGCATTTTTGTTTGTACAAGAGAGGCCTAGCTCTTCCATAATGATCTTTGACATGACACTTGGGAATGAGCCACAATCAATGAGGCAACAATGGGTTATTTTGTCTAAATGTTTTACAGAAATATAGAAAGAGGGGTAATTTATAGATCTCCTAAAGTTATTTACACCTATCCTATTTACATGAGATTCTTCTTCATCATAATCTTCCGTGGGATTGACTATGTTGGAAATTTTACCTTCCATGAAATCTCTAAGATGTTGTTATTGTTCTGGTATAGTTACCACATCCAAAAGCATAGCATCATATTTATGTTATCCATCTGATTTAAAATATTATAATTTGAAGAAGGAACGGTGACTTGATGATTGGTAGAAAGGTGGGCAGATTGTGAGCTAATATATTGAGTGAATTTTCTAGGGGAAAAAGTAGTCTTGGAAGAATCAACCTTGTCCTTATTGGCATATGCTTTATTTATGGTATTAACTACCATAACGTCATCCCGCGGGGCCCAATCTAAGACAACAATGGTAGTATATGGTTTCTTTCTTAATATTTGATCCCTCACATTTTTATTGATTTCCCAAGTTCTTTCCTCATGATGTTATTCACAAAAATTACACCAGGCTTTGGGAAATATGGCATTGGGTTGAAAATTATTGCTCGCGAAATTTTTAGTAGCAGCCTAGGTAGAGGCCTCGATGGTAGAAGTAGAAGTGATTCCCTTCCTTTCAAAAAAGATCATGTGACTATTAATGTCTTTCATAAGCTGCAAAATGGTAGACATATTAGTTTGCTTGGCCTAGTCCTCCTTAGGAAGACTATTTATGTCTAGCTTCTCTTTGTACTCCAAAAAAGTATGAAGGGTAGATATGATATTATCTATGGATTTCTCTTCCAATCTATGATAATAGGAAGAGGGCAAATCATTGCAGTAATGCATGAAGGTGGCTTGATTTTGAGGCCTGGTCAGTTCAGGGATTTGATTATATAACTTGGTGAAGCAAAGATTGAAATCCTTAATGGTTTCACCTTTGTTATATGTAATGTTATTGTACTCCTTTAACCGATCGGATGGACTCTTTGGTTTTCCAAAATTGGACTTGAACCAATAGACCAACTCTTCCCAGGTGGAGAATATTTTCAGAGGAAAATCAAAGAAGTTAGCCACAACTTTTCCTTCTAGAGAATTCACAAATAAACACATACAAGTATCATTGTCATTTGCACCAAAGTTATGATAGGTAGTCAAAAAAGAAATCAAATGATCTTCTATGGAAATAGTGTCATTTCCCAAAAATTTAGGCAAATGATCTTTGAACTTTGGTAAAGGATTGGATGCGAGTGCAATATTCAAGGGAGAAGAAACATGTCACAGAGTAGTAGTATCATTTTCCTCAAATTGAAATAATCCATATTTCTTAATGACCCTGGTCAGATTTGTGGTAGATTGAAAAGGAATAGCATGGCTATATATTCTCCTGATCGAAGTCGAAGCAGAAGGTTGTGAGGAAGATGAACTACTGGTGCCACCTCCAAAACCATTGTTTCATGTTCCACTAATAGTGCCCAAAATTTTGAAGACATAAGGAAGCGGAGAGGATGAGGAACTAGATAAATCAAAAAAATCTCGATGAAGCTTAGGTTGTTTCCATTGGAAAACAACTTTTCTTCTTCCTACTTCGGGAATGAGAGGAAAGTCAAGTGATTGACCTCATATTCATCGAGATATATGGGAGGAAGAGGAAATAATATGTGTTAAATTCGAGGTTAGGTGGTCATGTTAATAAATTAATGATGAGGATGGTTTCTAATAATCCTCTTATGTGCATCCCATTGTTCCCTAATTCAAGCCTCTTCAGAAAAAAAATTTCCCAAGAATGATTCAATTCATCCTAACTATTGTAAGTCTCAAGAATGAGATTATGCAAGATAAGGGTAATGTTGGTTTGATCCTATAGACTGTTACCTAGGTTGGGATGTATTTGAGTAGGCATAGTCATGAGTCAAGAGAATAATATGAACAAAAGTGTACAAGCTATAAACAGACAACAAACAGAAATTAAAGAACTAAATATAAACAATAAATTTACAAGTGTACCAAAAAAAACAGGGAAATGAAAATGGAGTCCTTCATTCCCAGTATGGTCGCTAAAGAAAATGTTGTGTAAAAGAAATGGAAATTCTCCTCACAACATGTTTTCAAATATTTTTTGGCTAAGACAATATAGGCGAGATTATCACCTTATTTAATATCCTTATTGCAAGTTCAATTAACCTTCAAGTTATTAACTTAAAGACCAATTGTTGTTTTAAATCATTTATCAAATGCAAACTAAAATAAGGAAGTCTAATTTTTCTTTTTAAATAATAATTTAAACAAGAAGAAAAATCACTTTATCTGATAGAAAAAGGAAAGACCAAGAGAGTTTCAAAACCATCAATGATTTTATCCATTCATTCTGTAACAACCAATACACTTCACATACTTTCAAAGTATGGACCAAATGAAAGTTTAGCAGCCTAAGGTAACACACACATAGGCCATTGGTGCCTTCAAATCAGACCAAGAATGATAAGCCAACAACCACATCTTGCACTCCATTATGACTTTTCACAAGAATCATATTTAGCACTGAGAAATTAATCTAGAAACCAAAAGAAGTCTGTAGACTATCAAACAAACAATCAACCTGGAAGCATATCATAATTCAATGCTCCTTGGTCCTCGATTTCCATCCCCTTCAATAGACCCTGCTATCACAAGAAGTGTCTTAGCTTAGATATCATAGATGAATGAAGTAGTAATAAAATCTCACTTGGAAGTAAGAGCACACCTTATCAGAGCAATGTGTTTGTTGAGTCCATTTTTGTGCTTCCATTTTTCCCTATAAACCATACTTTTGCCTCTTTATCTATCCATTTTGCCTTCACTTCATTCCACATTTTTTATGAAACAACCTATGCAAGGTATATTTGTCATTCTCTAGATTAAGAATTGAGTTTTCTAAATTTTAGCATTAAAATTGAAAATTTATCAGAAATTACAGGATTTGACCAAATCCCGTAAAAGCTCCATGGTTTGTATACTTGCAGGACACCTGGGAAAAATCTAACACTTGGGTCATGTTCCCTGATGTAAAAGGATGGAGAATGAGCTATCAGATTCGAAATCTGAGCCTTCCAAATGTCCGGTCAACGCTGGTCAAACACGACCACTTCAGTAGAAATTGCCCTGTTTCAGCCTTAAATCTTGGATAGTTTTTTATTTCATGGGATTTTGACCATATATTGAGGATCTAAAGGAGGCATTCGAACCTCCTAGGATATTGTGGATCTAATTATGATATTTAGGAGACATTTTAGCATTTTTGGTTTTAAG
>JZKD02S1734434.1:582343-600329 GCA_000966675.3 Picea glauca
ATGGGCCTCTCCCATATGGTGGTTGATATGGATTGACCCCAAACATGGCTATTTATTGGGCGTGTGGGTGAGTATGGGCCATGGACCCAATCAACCCATTGGTAGCATGTGATTCTCTCAGTTTGTCTTGAACAAATGGTAAAGGGAGAAGAGCATCCGGTAATACGGTATAGAGGTACCCCGATTGTGCATAGATTAATTCAAACTATTGATCCTTCGTAATGACCTTGTCTTCTGTTTGGGGGAAAGTGGTGGAAACATCCTTGGTGAGGAGGGGGACTAGTGATCTGAGGAACCAGTCTAGTCATAGATGGGGTGTGGTATATTCTTTGCAAATACTGCTTCTTCTTCTTCGCCATTCATGGATATGATCGAATATATGGATGGTTGAGGCGTGTTTGAAGTCCTATAGGATTTCCAATCTAGTGTCATGATGCACTAGAAGTTGAAAAAAGGATTAAAAGGCTTTCACCAAAGACAAGAAGGTTGAGTGGGACCCAAATTTCTCATCCACATACCACTTGGCAGAGGGACCAGTGAGAGATCTGTGGAATAAATGTAATTTAACGAAATCTTCCATGATATTGTTGGAAGAAAACCACAGGTGAAAATACATAATGTTATTGGCAAGGTCTTCTATGGGCTTGCCTTCAAATTTGAGAATATTAGAAGGTAGCTTAGTGGGCATATTTGGCCAAGTGGGGTCATGTAATATGGGATCGTTTGTTAGTTTCATCAAATATAGGATATTGAGAAATGGCATGTATGGTATGGAGGGGGGAGGACCAACCATTGTATGTAATGGTTAGTGAATTGTTATTTTCAGTATGAACTCGCACACATGCATAGAAATGGAAGGCCAAAAAAATTGAAATGAATTCAACCAACATAGAGCTAAGTTGCAGTGTTTGAAGGGTAGGTTAGGCCGGTTTTCAACCCTACAAATACCAAAAAGTGAGAATAAAAACTCTAATAGCCTACTTGAGGAGAAATATGGATTCCAATCCCCAGTATGGTCAAAAAATTGTTTGGGGTATTTTGTCACAAGAGTGAGAAAAGAGGGTCCCTTAACTACCCTTGTAAGATAACAAGGCAGAAAAGAAAGATGGTTATCAAGTTAGTGGACCTGCAAGTTAGAAAACAAGACACAAAGATAGAAAATAACAACTAATAATAAGAAACAAACTAAACTAACATAAACAAGTGATGCATGAAATTGAACACATGAAATGGTTACCCAATAGAACTGAATATTCGAATTAAGTGCACCAAAAGGAGAAATATGGGACAGTGAATCCCATATTCCTCCTACGGGAGGGCTCTTTGATCCCTCAAAAACTAGATCTATCACTCTATAATGGTGAGTCTACAATGGTGAAAAATACCCAAGGCTTAGCTTCAGAAAAGATGTAAATATTTCCCAATGCTAGACTTGCTCATAATTATGGCTCAAGGGAAAGATGGCTTTATCCAAGGGAATTTGGAACATCATAACAATGCTATGGATTCCTCTTCTTTTTTGCATACATGATCCTCTATTTATAGGAACATGGCAAGATATTTCCCAACTAGTTTCAAATGTGAATGGGAGGTCTTTGAAGGTACCTCCCATCCCTTTTAGTGATCCCAAGGCAGACTTTGGGGGTGATTTTGGGTATGGGTGATATCCACTCTAACCCAGAATTGGTTGAGGCCTGACCAAAATCATAAATGTGTTGTTTTTGCATCCACATGGGTTTGTCGACTGCTAGTTGTGTAGAACATGCATTGTGCGTGTTGTACACTTTGTTATCCCCCACAGATTTATGCACACTGCTTCTGTTGAATATGCGCAGAACTTCAAGACCATTTTGCATAGTTATGTGAGTATCTTGCCAATTTAAATGTGATCCTTCCATAATTATTAGCAGTATATTGTTCTTGTGTTCACTGGTTTTTCCATCCATTGTCTATATTTATTTGAGCAATTTTTTGGTGATAACAATGGTCCTTATTGATTGACCATGCTCTAGTTGTACTTTCTCTTATTTCTTATCACAAACCTAAACACATGGAAAAAATATACCTTACTCAAGACTAATTGGTAATAATGAAACAAAAAAAAAAAGTAAAGACCTTCACTACTTTAATCGGGAAAAGTAATTCCTCTCCTAAACACTAAAAGGAGATTGAATCCAACATAAACAACTTAGTATTTAGGGGAGGGAAAGAAGATCGATATTCATTTTAATAATTATAACAATACAAAATATTGTACCTGATTCTACTACTAACACTATCTATAATCACCTTCTGGATTCCTCCAATCCCATGCCACTCAAGAATGCAACACTCCAATGTTCTTATCCTCGTGACTAGAGGGAATATTAAGGGATATTAGGCCTCACTAATTATGAATGGGAAATGAACATTTGGAAAAAAGGGGTTTCTCAAGAAATGTAGGTCATAAAACGTCAGGAATAGTGGCTTGGATGCTAGGGGATAGATGATTAATCTAGCATAATAACAAATATTATACCTTCCTTCCAACCTTAGGTCTCTTTTTATACCATTTCAAGATGGTTGATACCATTATTTTATGGGTTTTAGGGAGTTATTGAGTTAATTTCCATGTAAACCCTGCTCAAGGGTGCATAATTTTTTCATTTTTTATAATTTTTTGGAACATTTATATACACCCATTCCTTCTCTGAGGGAAATGGGTGGGTACTCATACCTTTAATACACAAAATGAGTGAGTGGATTTTCTAGAAGGAAAATTTGTAGATTTTTTTGGGAGCCCATTCAAAAAAAGGGGGGATATGAAGAGGTAATGGCCAGTCACATGCATCTCAACTACTGAGGTGACAAAATAATATATAACAATGGTGTTACACATGGATTGGTATCTTGGATGGAATAACCCATTAGATGTTCAAGTTGAGGCCTTGGTCGAAAAAGGAGGAAATGCACTTAAGGGAAGTGCTCTTGACTTAATGAAGATGGCTATCTGATACTACTACCTAGAAATCTTCGGAAATGGGAAAGGAATTTTGAAAATGACCTCCAAATTTAACTTTAGTAAATGGTAATAATGGTAAAGGGTTGTCTTCCAATTTTACCTTCTTTTGGACACTTCTCAATTCACACTCAAGCCCAAGTTATCCCTTGCATAGCAAAGGGGAGGCCAAGATATATCCTTGGCAAGATGATACATTAAGATGAACTAAAAAAGGAGAGGCCTACCTATTATTGGGGTCGTTTGGATCATGAGGAAATGCTCTATGGATATAAGTCTGATTTATTCACTTATGTTATGAAGTTTATTGCTTGGGAAGAATTGTGTTTATGCCAACTAGGTTTGTGTGGTTTAATGGGTTGGGAGCGTGCCTACAATATGAAGGGGTACTAAAGATCAATGTTCTTGGATCCTTGTACCTTTATTTTTGAGAAAAAATGATTCCAATACTATGTTATTGTGATCACTAATTGAAGGTGGTAGTAAGATCCTTATAGAGTAGGATTCCACGGTTATTGTGGTTGAAATCACCACTTCAAGGTGGTAGTAACATCCTTTCTTGAAGAGGGTGTCATTTCTATTGTGGTTTCTATCACCCACTAAATGTGGTAGTAAGACCCATGTACACCATAATCCCATGATATTTGGAGGTGATGTGATTCTAGGAGCCTCTTCACCCCACCTCAATTAAATTATTGTAAGCATGGTTTATTTGTTTTGGGTTTCCTTTTGGTTGGATTCATCAGAATTTCTATGAACTGTGATTCATTACCTCGCTAATCTTGAGTCCTTATCAAGAGGAAACACTTGTGAATGTGGTTTCCTTGGTTGGGTGTAAAATCAATCATTGGTGTGATATCCCCCCTATTTATTGAATATTGTTTTATGGACCTTTTGAAGGTTGGTTAATGGGATATTTTTGTATTATGATTTATGGGATATATTAAAGATGGGTTCATGGTATCTTTATATATTATTCTTTAAGGGATATGGAGTGCAAATGTCTCAACTTTGGACTTCTAAAAGATACAAGTTACTTTGGACTTCTACAAGCTAAATTGTGCATTGTTGGTTATTTATATAACTAGTTAATTTGAATATTTACTTGTGCCCTACTTTTTAGTTGCATGTTCTTTAATGATTTCATATATTCCATACTTAATTTATATCAGTATTAATAATAATAAAAATATATATGTTTCAAGTAACATCCTAATGGGTTTTTATATCTCGTTTGGCACAACTTGGTTAGCCACCCCAAAACATTAGGCCTTAGATAGCCTTCACAAACTGGGTTGAGGAAATTTACCCCCCATAGGGCTTCCTATGTCGTTGTCATAATTACCACTTATCCTAATCCAAGTATAAGACTCCACCAAGGGTTTCAATAGGTCATTAACAATACCTTGGAGGTAAAAGTAGGGTTCCAATTAGGTAACCCATCATGTTTAGTCAAAACCATTGAACTTGTTTAGATATAATTTAGGTAATGTGTGCCACATATGATGTTGATTATTTTGAAAGGATGATCTTGTGTGATTCCCACCTCCTATAAATGATTCTATATTTTCCTACTTCAAAAGTGGTTCCCACTAAGTATTTTTTCCTAGTATAACTACAACTATAGTCATAGAGATATGTTTGTGCATTTTTTTGATCTTAGAAACTTGTTCTTCTAGTTTATTGATATTAGAAAATCAATGTTTTATCAGAGAGACCTATTTTTCCAGTTGGGTGATGCTAATATCCATGGTGGTGTTTATAGTATCCACCATAGAAACCTCCGGTCCACTATAGTGGTTAGAAAAATGATATTCCAATGAAATCAGTGTCATGCAAGGAGTATTTTGATATAGGTCTCTTATAATGGTACAGGCAAGTCTACTAGAAGGTTTACTAGAGAGTTATACCAATGAAGAAAACATTGTGGAATGATTATTTTTAGATAGGTCTCCCATAATGAAATAAGGTGGCCCCATAATATTTTCCCTCCTACCAAAGTATTAATGAACTAACATAATTCCCAAATTCTTGATATTCGAGGATATTGGAAATTTTTGGCTTGAGTTGTAGAGGATAGGATTTGTAGGGTCCTAAGAGAAAATGAGTATCAAGTGGTATATACCTCTGATATACCCAAGGGTTTCCAACAATAATTTGGTCAATATTTCACAATGCTAAGTAAGGATGTTAGAACATATCCTTAGTCATACTACTGAATTCTCTGGTGAGTGAGAATGATCTCCCTAAGTGATATGATCGAGTTGCTATAGAAAAATAAAATGATCAATTTACATGAGGGTTTCAGGTGCACCTCAGGGGACTTTGATATACCTAAAGGTACAAAAAATAGTGTATATGTATACATATTTTTTTTAATATGGTACTAATCATCAGGTATCAACATAGGTGTACAAGGGCATCAAGACATGTGATTCCACTTGTATTTCTTATTTGTATGCTTCCCAAACACAAATTTACTTGTTGAATGACATACCTCTTTGAGTAAAGATTTCAAAACACGTCTCTACAATTCTCTAAAATTTGGGCATGTGGTCACATAGGAAAGATATCTAATACCACTTGTAGTGTACTTAATAAATGGAAATATTAAACTATATGAAATATTAGAAGAAATATAGCATGTATAAAGTAAAATAGGAGAAATAAGATTATTGAACATGTATAATAAAACCCTTATGTTAATAATCTATAAAGAGAGAAATTTCCATGGGCCTATTTGAGGGGGAAACCTCTAAATGAATAGATCTCCAATACAATGAATATACATGACAAAATATTACGTAGCCTTCTACTTCTATAAATAGTTTCTCACTATCAAAACCCTAACTACTTGTGGTCCTATAATTAATGAGTACCAACTATCACCTATTAGTCCTTATTTAATGAAAATGAACATTTACATTGAGTAACCACACATCAACTACCTAATGGGCCTTATTCAAAGGAGATGTCCCATCTTTTATTTGACTAAATCCCAAGCACCAAAAAGTAGGGAGGTTAGGGTAGGTTGCTAACATACATCACGTTTTATATACTTTACAAATCAAATAGGGAGTGTTTGTAGTTGACTATTTAATATCACAAGAGACTTCAATTTATCAAATGGAGAATTTAAACATTAGGATTAATCTTGTAGAATCCCCTCATATGCCCATTTTCATTATTTTAAGGAGTGACTAAAGTTGAAACAAAAAGATGGAAATTATAAATTCTTTTCATAGACTAAAATACCAAAAAATATATGTTTCCTTTTCCCAACAAGTAGAAAAAGAAATCAAGAATGTCACATGGCCTATTTGTTTCAAGGAAATGAGTGGGATTTTAGTGCACTTTATGTACATGTAAATGAGGAATGATCTCAACATGGAAAGGAAAAACCAAGTGAGAGACCTCATAAAAGTTAATATGATGGAGAATGAAAATCAACTCTAAAAATACTATTAAATTATCTATCTAATGGCGTTGGTCTAGTGGTAATTTGAATTCTTTTTCAGAATATATCAACCAAACAGTCCACATGACCATCACAAAAAAACTGAAAAACAATTGATTTTAAATCAGTGATCATTTGACTTCCCGACCTATGATTTAGATAATGTTTTTTTTTTTAATTGGGATAAATTTCAATGAGGAATGAAAATATATAGATATTTCCTTTATATTCTACATAAAGATTTACATAATTTGATTTAAATCCCATTGTCCTCGTTTTTCTCATTTAAAGGAAAACTCCTTAAAAACTAAGGAAGAAAACAAATTTCTTCCCCAATGGAGTCAACAATTCTATTGTAGAGGAAAATATCTTATGGATAGGTGATCCCTCTCATTGATTTGGCATAGATCAATGATAGGTAGTATATAAAACATAATGTATTTTTCCTCTAGATCTAATTTTCAAGTTCAATCTATATTAACAAGAGGGGAGAATGGGTATTACATGTACCCAATTATTTTCCTATCATAACTAGGATCATGTAGCTCCAATTCTTCACCCCATCTCCTACAATCAATTTCCTACACACATATATAACACCGTGTACCCTTGTCAACCTTTATTAGAATGAAATAAAACTAGTTTATAAACTAATCTAATCTAATTCTCTCAAGATGAAATCATATCTACTAATATAAAGTGTGAAATAATACAAATCACACCAATTGGAAGGTACAAAAACCATAGATCAATATATTAAAAATAGCAAACTACAACATATCATGTGTTACCTTGAGACTATTGAGGTTCTTTCCATATCCATGCTCTTAAATCTCCTTCCATTTCAACTCTTGATTTTCTCCACCAACATGAGGACACTTCAACTCTATAATGTAAAATGTTGTTTCATGTTGAATACAAAATTAAATATGCCCTATGAAAATAAATTAAACAGATGGAAGAATGCCCTAAATTTTCTCATGCAATTACAACATATATAAAACCATAAATCCATGCATACTTATCAAACATAATAGCATTCAAATTATATTTTAATGGTTGAACCAACTGGTTCTGTACAAGGGATGTTACTCCCATCCATAGGCATTGTTGTTTTATTTTTCTCGATAATAGGCCACCTCTGAACTAAGGTTATGAGTCCATAAGAAGGTATGACCCTCCTGTCTTTTCACTCTCCATATTCAGTAGCCAAAAACCTAGGTTTTTCTCCAACAATATTTCTAATCCACCAACTCTCTTCCCCTCAACCTCCACAACCCAAGGAATGGGATCCCCCTTCACGTAGTCGCTTGGGCCTTCCCACTTCCCTCCATGGATCCAATGCACTTGGTTCACTAGGAATATTGCAGTTGGGGACTGTGGTAATTTTCACCTTCTCTAGGAGTACTCACAACAACCTTACCAAGGCTCTTGAGCCATTTCCTCAACAAGAAAATGTCACTATAGGCATACAACATTCATTATAAACATACAATCCCACTCTAGGAATAAAAATGAACACTCTCATGGTTGTTCTAAACCATACCATGACTGGCACTCTTTCCTAACACCCCACTCCTCTCTTTCTCTCCAAAATCAACAAGTAAAAGTTTTCCAAATAACCCATTCGAATTTCCTTTTCTTCTAATGCAAGATTGAATCTCATATTTCTCGAAAATATTTTATACTCAGGCCATGCTATCATAAATTGGTGAGTTGACCTTTCCCACCTACCACTCTTACATCACTATAATATCTCTTTTTATAATTCTAAGGGAATAAACATTGATATGAAATTGGCTTGAATTAACATAAATGGGTAACCCCTTGGACCCCTCTTTGCCCCCCTATCTTATGAAATCATATCCCCCCATCATTACCATCCTGCTCACACCACAACCAACGATTATTATTTTTATTAATTAGTTCCAATGTACAGAATAGATAATTCGACCCTTGACCATATAAATCAATATGAGATCTTTTACCCAACATATCGTCTCACCAACCTAAATCATATTTGCACATTTTCATTGTAATTTGTGGGGATTAATACTAGGGATGTTACATAGAATCTCTCTCTATTTTATCAGCACAATGACTGTCAATCTCTAGATACCATCTCCTTGATTTGGCCTCTTCTCAAAGGAATTTACAAGAGCTTGGAGATAGGTTTCATGGCATGTGAATTAGGTGGATATAAGTCATATATAGGCTTGATGGCATGTGAACTAAGCAATTACAGGTCATGTACAAGTTCCATGCTCAATTATGAGCTTTTTCCAACCTATTGTGATATTTTTCTCTATTATGAGATTTTCTCAATTATGAAATAATTCTTATTTCATAATTATGAAATTGTGACAAAATAATCATTTCCTTGTGAAATAATTATGGCATTTTTCATGAACTGTGTAATTTTATCCTCATAACATTTAATAACATCCTTGTAAGGCCTATGGTGGAAAATGCAACTATAACTTGGATCAATAGTCAATGGGGAAAACCCCATCAATATTCAATGTATAATTTAATATAACAAATCTCATACTAGAACATAATTAACTAACAAATCAATCAATGTATTTAAACTTCTTTGAATGTGATCACAAAAAATATAATCAAAATTCCTCTCAATAAGGTGCACCCTTAAGAATTTTTGAAACAACATAGTATTTCCTACTGGATAAATGTTATTCAAATGAGATACCACTAACTGAGAATGAAAATGTACAACTAACCTGTGGATGCTGAGAGAAACAAATATGAGCAATAACTTGATGACCACACTATGCTTCATAATATTGTTGGTAGTAAAGTTGAGGAAAATTCCTCATGAACCCACCAGTTCATTTGTGGGATAGAAGATCACCCAAGCAGTGAAAGCAATGTTTTGGGTTATATTCCTGGCATCATTTTTTAATCCTACATAAACTGGGGTATATCTTGACATATACAAATCAATCACTAAGCATAATAAGCATCTAACCAGATCAACCCACATGAAAAAATAAAAAAACACTCGCATCACACATGTATGTACAAAGAATTACGCATCTAGACAATTTACATAGAGTAGATCCAATTGTTAAGCTTAGGCCGAGGATTTCTATCATCATTGATGAACTCATGGGACATTGTTGGCATCATATGGCACACAATGTTGAGGCCACACCACATAGAATCGAATTTCCATGTTCCTAAATATTCATGGTGTTGGTCATAAATGAGAACCAAGTCACTATCAAGAACTACATGAGGAAAAACACAATGAGAAATATCGTGAGCTATTGTATCTCTTTGTTGATACCCATTAAAACATGAATGAGGTATGATACACTTGTCTTCGGTATGGTTTGAAGTGAAGAATTTGGTGGCAAGTTCCAAAAAATAAATCCAAGACTCAAACTGTTCAAGACCTAGCATTTCACTGCATGACCCTAAAAATGCCCCCTAACTTGAATCAAGACTTTCATTGTCACCCAACAATTGTTCCATTTAGGGAAGAAATGATGATCGATGATGCATATCGTCCCATATATTATTGACTATAGACATAACTTCTAATATGACCTTATATGAAGGAATTTCAATATCTAGGAAATCACAGGAACCATGAGAGGTGACCACCCAAGTGGGTAAGGTATATTGATCATATTCCATATTAGGACAAAGTTTGTGACCAATGTCAAAAAACATCGATTAAATTTCTTGATCAATTCTTGGGAACATGTCCCAAGAAGATAAACATGAAGATAAACATGAGTATGCATGCTCATTCTCATAATAAATCAAACACTTAGGATATGGTACAACATAATTTACTTGTGACAAGGTAGATTCCCCCTAGATACTAGATACTGGGAACTTAAAAAGGGGTAGCATGGTCTAAAGTCAAATAAGGATGATGTTTATCATATGCAATATAATTGATAGTGAAAATGCTTCCATAGTAAAGAAAATGCATCACTAGAAAGAATGTAGACACCAAAACATTCATAGCATATATATAAGCATTCCCAATAAGGATATTGAAGTATAATAAGCCATACGTATGTATATAAAATACATAGCCAATACATCATGTCCAAAAATACAAAATTCAAAAATTAAACACATGATATTATTCTTACTTGGTTTGTCAAACTCTTACTCTTAAATGTGCATGGTTTGTATTTTTTTCTAGAAAAATCTTGAATGTGCATAGTTTTTATTATTTTCTAGAATATTTTTTTTCCTTTTTCCTTGAAATAGACAATAAAGTTTAGAGTTTTTTCTTGTTTCCCCGATTTCATTCCATGTCTTTATATCAATACTAAAATATCCTTAACAAAATATTAATTTTTTTCATTCCATGTCTTTGATATCAATGCTAAAATATCTTTAACAAAAAATTAATTTTTCTTTCATTTAAAAATATATGGAACTATATTTGGAAATGCTATAATGATTATGATTTTTAGATGGTTTCCATCATTTTCATGTAATCTTCTATCTAATTTTCATTCCATGTCTTTGATGTCAATACTAAAATATCCTTAACAAAACATGTCTTTGATGTCAATGCTAAAATATCCTTAACAAAATATTAATTTTTTTTTCATTTAGGAATATATGGATCTATATTTGGAAATGCTAGAATGATTTTTACATGGTTTCCATCATTTTCATGTAATCTTCTACCTAATTTTCATTTTTCTTTGTATTTTTTTTTAAAGCTCTCATCCAATGAAATTGGTGTAATTGGAATTGTAAATATATTTTTTTATTGTTTCTTAGCCTCTAGGACCATTTGTTGTCAGGTATGTGGAATGTGCGGTGAATATTGTTGTTAATTAATATTGTTCAAATTTCATTTATTGGTTCATTTTTTTTTTTCACTTTTGATTTTAATCGGTATTGGCTAAACATTCTATTTTTGGGGTTTTTTGGTCGAAATCTGGTGATGTAAATTTGGACAAAAACGCTATTTTCTGTTGTTTAAATTACATTTCTAAATGCAGAAATGGATTCAGCGTGATGAAAAACCCCTGAAATGCTCAGATTATACAAACTTAGCCACTCAAATCTGCAGATCCAACCATTCATCACCGGATTTCAAGCAAAATCAAGCAGAAAAAATTGTCAAAAAACCTCCAAAAAGTAGAATATATTGTTTATGATCAAGGATGATGCCATATTTCATGGCTTTGAATCAGCTTCAGTAATAAAACAGAACCGTCTTTGTCGCTTTTCTCTCTAGCTCCTCTTCATCATCATGCACTTTTGAGCTTTTCATGTGGTTTCATTACACGTAAAAAAAAGCAACGACGCTGCTTATGCTACTTCCTAAGTGGGATATGTATATGTCTACATATTCGTATTTCCCCATCCAACATTTGTTAAATTCTTCATATTTTAGTCGTCACATTGTTGCTTACGCATTCGTCACATCTTATTTTAATTATAAAAAAAACAAAACCAAATCGATTTCCATAAGCACGAACATATTAGCTGGACGGAATTGTGTAGTTAGTTTTAGATGTGGAACCATTCGAAGGCTATAACACCCCAAACTTATTTGCCAATCATATGTTAGAAAAAAAAAAATTGTATATATTAAAAAAAAAAAAAAAATCTATTTCATTTGTTAAATATTAGGCTTTGCACATATTTTTTAATTCAAATCAAAACTAATATGCTAGTCAAAGAGAAATAAATGCTACATATTGTAAGAAACAGTATAATACCACTGAAATTGGTAGATGAATTCAAAATTATATTGAATTCACTATACCTTTAGATCATGTCAAAATTATAAATCATTTAGGGTTAAAATTGTTGGGTTGTGATAACACATACCATTGCAGTTACATTCATGGTTGGTTTCTTAAACATTTGACACTCCACATGCCTAGAAAATATTGGAGTGCTTTCTATTTAAATGTAAAATTCCATGAGGTGCTTCAATGGTATTTGTAAACCATTTATCCATTGGCTGAGAAATATTAAGTTTTTCATTGCCCCCCATTTATGTTCATCTCTATGTGTGTTGTATGTGATTGTTATATGTCTCTTTTTCTCTGCTTATTAATTCAATTTTTGCAAGACAGGTTTTACAACCGATATTACAGCCACGATAAAGAGAGGAGTTGTCTATCTGCGTGGGAGGTAGTGAGTCTACAAAGTTCATGCATGATAAAAAGAGCTACCAAATTGTAACGGTACATTGGAGGAAGTGTTTGTTGTGCAAGCATAGATGATTTTAGGGGTGAAATTTCACTCATGGGTGAAATTAAGGGGTTCCAAATTTTGATTGGGGCGAATTTTTTGTATTGTATTGGTATTTTTGTTATTTTATTATTAGCCGCTAATTTATTTAAAAAAAAAAAAAATCGTCGATAGGGTTAGCCTAGGTTTTTATGATGGAAAGGGATAAAAAAAAAAATTGTCCATGAAATTTCCAACCGCAGCCTCCATTCACCTGATTTCTACAGATATGGGAATTACTAATAGTGAATTCGCCCTCCCATTTGATATATTTCAGGATTTGTGTTTTAATTCGCCTGAATTTCGGGTTATGGGGAAAATATAAACTTTCGTTCGCCCAATTTTAAAAAAAGGGGGGATTTGTTACCAAGCGAGCAAAGATTTCCTTTGTTTTATTTTCAATTTATGGAGAGTTAGCGAATTCCTCTATTGGATTTTCCTGATACGGAAAAATTAGAGATTATTGGGTGCAATCAGTTTCAATTTCTGTAAAACAACTTTGGTAGAGTTTGGATTAGATGGGGAATGGGGGCAAGGGGGAAGTTGAATGGAACGAGATGAAGGAGGTGGTGAGAGTGAGGCTCTTATGCCTACATGGATTCAGGACGAGTGAAAGCATTCTGCAAAAGAAAGTTGGGAAAGGGTAAACGTTGGTGTTGGAGAGAATGGAGCTTTGCTTTCCAGATGCACCTTTCCCCGCCCAAGGAAATTAGACGTGGAAGAACATTTTCCTCCCCTTATTATGAATGGTTTCAATTAAACTCTATAAGCACTTATTTTACTACCATGATTCCCTGTTGAGAACTTCAATTATACAAAGTTTAGTGTTGTTTCTATGTGAGGGAAAATTTTAGGATACAATGGTGTTCATCTTTCAGCTTAAATCTTCAGGGAAATATTTTTTTTATATCAATGAATTTTCATAAGTTAGTTTCTAGTCTTTTTGAATGGAAAATGGAGCTCGAAAAATTTGGTGACTGTCTTTTTTCAAATCCATGTAAAGATTTTCCCAATTGTGATGCATATCATGCCTCATTTTTAAAACCCTAATTTTAATGAGGATATGCCTTCCTATATGAGATGAATAAATAAAGTTATATCTCTTATAGAAGACATATCCTGAGAGATGTATGCCAAAAAGGCACCAACAAGCACCTTGAAAAGGTAGATTGGTTTGTTTGATTAAAATATTTAGAATTGGCAGGAGTCTTTGTTGATGATATATGTCCAACAACCTCTACTAACCTTCTTAGTTTTTTTTTATTTTGACTTCGAGCTGATAAGACTCAATGCTCAAATGTGTCTCTCCATTTATTAGATGAACATGTTCTCTCAATGGATTGGGAGGTTGAAACTACTCCTGTGTCTAACTATGAATGGTCCAGTGAATGCATTTTAGTGATTGCCTATGGTACTAATAATTATCTTATTAGTCCGGACTCTAGCATTTGCTAGAGCGTTGACCTTCAATTAGTTTGTGGTTCACCAAATGTATTTTTGTATGTTCTTCAAAGTTTTGAATAGGAAAAATAAAATAATCATTTTTTAAATATTTTATTTACTTTTATTTGACTTCCTATTGGTTAATAATCTTCAACTCTTATTGTCAAGTTTCTTTTATGCATTTACATATACCTTTATGTATCATAAGTTTGGACGTTTACATTATGGGAAATCCTGACAAGGATTTGGAAATCTTGACATAAAGATCTGCATTATATTGACTGCCTAATGTCTTCCTAATGTTTTTGGAAATCCTGACATACATATTTTTAGTTGCTTGGAAAAGATATACCTTATATTGACTATCAAGCCCACCGAGGGCTTTAATAATTGCAGCCATTGTCTCCACCGCCTTGACAACACCATCAAATCGATCAATCTATGTATGTGATGGATTTAAAAATTGTGGCCACATTAAAAATTGTGGCCACCGTCTCCACCGCCATGAGAACACCATCAAACAGATCGATTTGTGTATGCCAGGGCTCCATTTTACCACCTCAATAGTACAAGGTTTTCAAGGTACTTCTCTGCACTGCCTCACCACATTTTATCTTCGTTGTGATTGACTTATTTCTACTCTTCCATCCATAGATTTAGTTTAATCCCCTGCATCCCGGTGGGGTGATTGCTACTCTTCCATCCATAGATTTATTTTAATCCCCATCCATAGATTTAGTTTAATCCCCTGCATCATGATAGGGTGAGAGAGTAGGTGGGATGGCTGGAATAGTATTCAGAATCACGGGATTGGCGTGTACGTAAGATTCATGAATCTTACCATAATATAACTTTTGTGTTCTTATGTTTTTCAGTTTCTGTGATATCATACACTTTTCAGTAAGTGTATGATCTAATTCATGTCCCTATAAATATTATATAACAAATGAATGACTATCAATAATGAATGAATAACCATCAATAATGAATGAGTTACAATTTTATATTTACTAGAAGAATTCATTCAAGATCTTTATCAATATGATGGAGTTAGAATTGTGCATTTTGAAAAAACTTCATCCAAAATCCTGATTTCAAACCTGTGACTTCTCTTCGAAGTTTTAGAGTAGCTTCATTTGTTGGCAGAATCGTTTCGTTCTTCTTCTTCTTCTCAACGCCACTGTCCAGGCTGGTGTGTTCTTTTGCATTTCTCCTGTGGGTAACTTATTTTACCATGGCCAGTTGTTTCCCCTCTAACTTCCTACAACACCACTGGATGATATTGCTATCGATATTGCCTTTCCATAGTCTTCTAAAGTCCCTAGAGTCAAGATCCAGTTCCCCAAGTTGCTCAAAACTGCTACTAAGTTGAAGCTCTCTTTGTTGGGATTCAGAAATTCGGCTAAACCTGGAATGGATTTGTAGTCTCCTTATGTTGAATATGTTGGCAGTGGTATTTCTATGGGCCATGTTGTGCCCAGGAAAAATAGATTGTTCACTGTGAAATTAAAGGTCGTGGAAGTACCTCTGGTCTCTCTTTTCACTCGAGGTAATTCAAAGGGTTCCAAGAGAGATGGCAACAATCATGGGTTGCAGAAGAAATCAGAGGATTCTGATGATAGAGAAGGACAATGTAAGAACATTGATAGAGATATCATTCCATGTGCTTGTTCATGTACAAAAAACTAGTGTTCCATCATGTTAACATTAGACGTTCACTCCCCTTCAACGGGTGCTTCTTCCTATATAGAAAACTGGTGTTCCATCTTGTTAACATTTATTGTACAAAAGACTAGGGTTCAAGCATTGGGTTCGAGCATGTTCATGTAAACTAATTGTTTGTGTCGAGGCTTGTTGAGCATTTCAAAGTCAAGTTAAAGATACATCTTCAGAGCATGTTTTCCTCACCACTTGGCAGGCATGTGATATTGGTGTTGCCATTTTTGATAAGCACAGACTGCATAACACTAACATCTGTTGCTTGTGCCATTTTTAATATTTCACTCATAAAGTAGTCATTGTACATAGTTACTAGGTCTGATATGTCATAGGTTAGGTGGTGGGTCCATGTACCGAAGCTTGAGCAACCGCCTTATTGGTCAAAATTTCTGAAATATTCACTCAATGACAGGTCGACGGTTCGAGTCTTTATCCACACAAAAGTTTCAATCAAACAAAATTTAAATGAGCCTAGCACTGGCTATAAAGGTATCCTCCTCTTTCTTTCCTTGCCAATGTAGCTTCAGGACTTCTGTCAAAAAGACATAAAAATTATGTCAAGAAGTCAGAAAATTTAAATATTTTTGTCCGAAGAAGAATTCCAACTCTTCTCTGAAAGCTGCAGTGGTAGCACTGGTTGGCAATGCAAACTCCTTTTAAATTGCACGAGGACTCACAATAACTAGAAAAAACTTATTTTACTTTCCACAGCAAGTCCGCAAAAATGGTTTACAAAACTAGAAATCTCGACCACTTCATGATGGTAATAATAATAAGAAATTTACTAGTTACATATTCTCTTTCTTACAACCTATGCTAGTTCAAAATGCATGGATTTGGCTTCCCAGATGTCCTTTAGACACCACAGAAAGTACATCGGAAGGCTATGAGCTTGTCATGGCCTTTGAACCTAGGCTTGGCATGAAGGTTGGATGAACCTTGGTATGCGTTTCTTTTTCTTGTGTTTCATTGATTCTTGTCCATTCCCAATCTAGAGACTTCAATGGAGCATTAGACTTCATTTGGATTTTTATTTCATTGACTCGGAGCCACTGGGTCTCATTCAATCACACATAAACCATAAGCTAAGGAGATTCAATCCCACCCACTAATAACAATAATTAGGGTGTAAATGATGGCATAGTGTGTATAAAAGTTGACGTAGTGTGTTTACTGATTGGCTAGAATTCATTTATTCCTTTCAGGAGTAGCTTGTTTCGGATTTGGAGCATTTCATGTAACAGGTTTGTATGGTCCTAGGATATGGGTCAAGTGGGTTATGTCATGTTGTCATTCAGATTCATTTAATACCATTATGTGTTTCAATAATTGCATTAATCTTGCAGTAAATGCAACTAGAGAAGATGTGATTAGTAAAGGATCTGAGTACTTTTCAATATTTTGGGAAAGGTGTTTTTCCATCTACCTCGAAAGGCTTACCATGAGTGCTTAGTAACTACAATCATGTTGATTTGGATGTTATAGCTTCCTCATACTCTAGTACGTTAGCAGTTTTTGTGTTATTGGCATTGATACTTCCCTGCCCTTGTAAAGGATTTATGTTAGCCGTTTTGGTATTATTGGCATTGAAACTTCCCAAACCTTCTAAAGGATTTGTGTATCTGTTTTTTCTTTACAGTCAAGATATCGATTTTCATTCATATTCACTATATTTGTTTGACCGTTTGCAAAATTTAGATATCATGGCCACTTCAAGTATTTTCATGAAATATATTGTATTGATTTTGAGATTATCTTAATTTGTTTTCATGTGCTTCCATCTAGGTTTGTCCAGTTTGTTGGTTGTGGACCCTGATTATCTTCCTGATTTAGAGGTCCTTGCTTTCATCCATGTTTATACCCCATGAAGTATTTACACCCCAGAAGTATGTACACTCTTCCACGTGGGGGAGTGTAGAGGGGGGGTACCCCCTCTGCGGAGTCTGGGGGGGCTATCCCCCTGGTTGGGGGGTCTGGGGGAAAGCGGGTCCCCAGCAGGGGTTCAGGGGCGAAGTCCCCGAAGCAAAAATTGCCTTGTAAAAGTATATTGTAATTTCATTGTAAATCTGGACCGTTCATTATAAGGTCGCAGATCTAACGGTAGAGATTATGTTAGGGTT
>JZKD02S1734434.1:604027-658764 GCA_000966675.3 Picea glauca
AATAATAAAGGAAGGACCTGGCAATTTCTCTGGTGGACGTAGCCCACACTGGGTGAACCACATAAATCTATGTCTCTCTTGTATTATGTGTCTTCTGTGTTTTGTTTCTGCATTTTTTTTATTTTATTGCTCCACAGTCCTGTTTTTCTAACACAGTTCTTTACTCGCTAAACAATATCATCGATATTTTTCATTTTATGTTTGCATTGGAGTTCTACTAACTTAGCCAGTACTTGACCTGGACCATTTTGTGTACAAGCATTTGGTTTATTTGACAAGGATGGTATTAGACTTTTAGTCTATCTTCAATATCTTAAATACCTTTTCTGGACTATCTGAGCTTCATTGTGTAGTTTTCAAATATATTGAGGTTCTCAATTGATAAGAGGTATTGGATTTTGCCACTTATGATAATTTATAATTCTTTATATATTCTACTAGAAAATGTATTTTGGCTACATGTGCTAACTATGTATGTGTGGTATTATTTGAAGTAATTTTACTTGGTTTTTTCAATTTTTTTCAAGTTGATATGGGGTTTCCAAATCTAATTATGACTTTATATTTGAAATAATGAACTTCTAGTATTAGTTGTTGATCTTTAGTTTATATCAATTTTTTTTTACATGGTATCCTCTGGACTATATCAATTGTAGCCTAAGCAATCCAAAAATTTCGGAACCTACAGTGTACATGACAACATAATTCATAAACGTGGCAGTGAAGCCAATGTTGGTAGGTGGGAAAAAGATGAGGGTTGCTAAGGAAAAAAGTGCATTTGCGGAATTAGCAAATGCATCGGGTTATCCCATGGCTGTAATGGTGTCTACTAAGGGAAAGGTTCCAGAAACTCATCCTCATTTCATAGGGACTTACTGGGGTGCAGTAAGTACTTCATTCTTTGTTGAAATAGTTGTGTCCGCAGACGCATATTTATTTGTAGGGCCGATTCTCAATGACTATAGTTCATTGGTATATTCATTGCTATTGAACCAGGAGAAAGTTTTAATTGTGCAGCCTAATAGGGTGACTATGGGAAATGGGCCTAGTAGTGGGTGTGTTGATGAAATGTTTCTTAGAATCCCTTGCAAAGAAGGTGCATCACATCCCCACATGTTTGGAAAATTATCGGTGTATTTTTGTACCTAAATGTGTTCCCTTACAAAGTGAACCAAATGAGCCCTTAAAGGTCAATGTGTTGTTCAAACACATCCAGGCAAGGCCTCAAAAAATATCACCAAATTATGAAGTAAAATTAGTCAGACAATTGTCTTTTAGTCAGCTTTGTTCTTATGAGGTACTTTTGCAGTGGGATTATTGTTGATATTCACTGATATAAAATGATTGGTTGTAGGGCATGCTAACAAATGAAATTGTTGTAATTTTTGAAACCGGTGACTCTTGGTTCAATTGCCAGAAGGTTAAATTGCTAGAAAAGTGTGGGTAAGTAAGAAATCATTTCTCTGTAAAGGACACTTTGTAATTTAGTAATCTATTTTTGCCAACAGGTGGAAACCTATTTCATATCATTTCTGGTTTCAAGGTTTTTTCTATGAAGAAACATTGCCCTTTATTCTTTTTAGCAAATTATGAATCACATAATGAAATGTTAAAGTTCGGGGTGTCTTTCAAACAGTATGGACAGGAACGAAGTTTTGTCTTCTCCTATCCATTAGTTTCTTAGCTTTACTTAGAAAATTTCAGAAGGACTAAATGCATAGGTATTCCTAATTTTCAAGAAAACTATTTTGTGCCAATGTTTGTTACTATTAATCAATAAAAAAATAACACTAACACCAAAAATCCTATGAGTGATGGAAGAGAAACGATTTTCTTTGATGAGGGACCTACTGTCATGGTGCTCTTTTTGCATGTATAATTGTCATTGTATTTGCAAGCAGTTTGTTCCCTGTGCTAAATGTGTCTTTGGCAAGTATGAGTTCCAAATGCAGTATGGATCAATTGGCTGGTTTGTAGGAGAGACACTGGGAAATTCTCAAGCAACGCCAGACAAGCATGTAATTGCATGCATTGGTGATGGAAGCTTCCAGGTGTAGATGCAAGGATTTTTATTTCAAATTCTGAAACATTGTTTTACGATTAACAATGATCGAGTACCAATGTCTATAAGATTTGAAATATTGAATTCCTTTGAATTATCTATTTTATCAAAAAATTAGCGAGTATTTATCCCCAAATGTATTCTTCCTTATTTGAACAAGTCACAATCCATGATGTGTCTACCATGACTCGAAATGGGCAAAATCCTATCATTTTTTTGATTAAAAATGGAGGATACACTATAGAGGTTGAAATTCATGATGGACCATACAATGTAATAAAGAATTGGAACTACATCAGTGTAGTGGATGCCCTTCATAACGGTGAAGGGAAATGTGGGACTGTCAAGGTATTTTTTCTTTATATTCATAGCATGGCCAACCCTTTTACAAGGATTTATTGTTTCTTTTGTGATATGGGAGTATTTGGTTTCTTGTCCTTTTTTCCATTTGTTGAGGCCCACTTCCTAACCAACTCCTTTTCCTTAAAAATACATTATTGTAGACTTGGGGACTTCCCTTTTAATTGGTCAGAACTCAGTTTCATATTGGTGGACTGTTTTTCTAGTTTTACATCTCTTAAGATATTTATTGCATTGTTGACATTACAAGACAGTATGTTAGTTGAGGGATAATTGTATTCCTTGTTAGGAACCTTTGCAGTTGTTACTTTCACTAGCAATTTCTATGTTGCTCAGCCAATTGAGGGACTAGTGAAGCAAGAAAATAACTTGTGCCTCAAGAAAATCAGAATGATCTGAATATGTGTCAGCACAATCTGCAAAGGCTTATGGTTGGAATGAAAACAAATCTCCTTACCCAGTATGTATTATCGCCATTTTTTGACATGTTAAAAATCACATAGAGCTCATGATTGTAGGTTGAATAGTTGCAGATAACATCAATGAATGTTTTTGAATGGTATGTGATTGGGTGTCCATGGTGGATGTGAAAAATGCCAAGTTCATACTAAGAAGTGTTGGTTTGATTCTCAAATTCCTAATGGAGATTAAGTAGGCTTAAGACTAGCATAGGGCACCTTAACTTCTTCAAATATTTATTTTTACATGTGATCCCATTTGAAAATGAGTTTCTTGGCATTATAATGCAAGATCTGATGCAGGGGATGTGTAACATCAAAGGAAACACAAGAAAAATCCCCTGTCAAATTGTGCCCAGTAGAGGAATCTTCATAACTCATTGATGTTGGTTGGGGTAGGCCAATTGTGGATGCCTTGTATTTTCTCTGGATCAACATGCACACTTGTTTAATCAATAATGAAGCCAATTTATAGCATGTACTTCATGGAAACTTCTTATATATATAGGTTATAAAGGAACTTATGTTGGTGCAAAGTTTGAAATACTTGCACAATACATTGGAAGTGTTCATCTCATGACCTATTGAAGATAAGAACATCGTTGACGTAGACCACAATGAATTTATCTATAAATGGGTGAAAAACATCATTCATCAACAACATGGAGGTTGTTGGTGCCTTTGTTATGCCAAAGGGTATCACCAACCACTCAAATAGTTTATTTCTTTCTTTGAATCTATTGTTCCAAACATATAAAATGTTGGTTTAAACTTGATGGTAGTGAAACTTAAAGTCAATCTTGGTAAAAGATCTCGACCCCCTTCAATGTGTCTAGAAGGTCTTCAATATACGAGATTGGATATCTATCATTGACTATAATTTTGTTGAGGCCACAATAGTCACTGTAGAGGTTGTGCGTATCATCTTTCTTTGTTGCAGGTGGAATGGGACTTCCACAAGCCAAAGCACTTAGCTTGATGTGTCCTTTTAGCAGGATATCTTAAATCTAGCACTATTTTTTCTCTTTTTCTAGAATGGATTTGTAATACATGTTTTTGTTGAACACCAAGTTTCCAGATACCAAATATATGTGATGTTTTACTTTCCAAGTTTTCATAGACATTTTCCCTCACTCCTATCCCTCAAAATCATCATTTTCCCACAAACCCTAGCCTAGACTATACTTTCCTAGGCTAGGACTGTGTTTTGACATTTTGGACCCCTTCCCCTCACTCTTTCCCTAAAATCTCACTTTCCCCCGCTTCCTAACATCCATCCCTACCTCCCCAATTTTTCCTAAAACTTTAGAAATCCCCTAACTCCTTCATCTCCCTTCATTTCTAAACTGCCCAAATCCCCTGTTTTTCCCTACACTAAACCCTAATTTCCCCTCCCATTGAGCTAGGGTTTACTATGGAATCAGATAAAACTGAGAATAGGAGGCATAAGGGAGGTCATATAAGCAGGTATGATCCCACTTCATCACATGAGATCATGTCTTCATCGTTTCTCAACAAATCATTTCAAGAGACAAATCATTTTCCACACATAGGGACAGTCTTAATTCAAAATTGGTTTATGAAGTAAGGAAGATGAGTTTGACAAAAGTGAAAGAAATTTTTGTCAATAATAGACTAAGGAACAAAAAATTCATTTATTTTATACACAGGTATTATTATTTGGGAGAAATGCCAAAAATATAGTTTCTACAGGAGAGTTGTTTCACTTCTGGAGTAGTCTCTGGATATCGAATTTTTAGGTGTCTTGGAGGAGGCTTTTGCAGTGATTTATGACTCTAATGACAAATAGACATCCTCCTCTTTCCAATTCATCTTTTAGAATTTAATTTGGATCATGGGAAGGCCTTCAAAAATCCTCCACAAGATGGGTGTTGCGCTTCTACTAGACCATGTTGCGCTTTTGACTTTGTTTTTGGTCATCATTTTCAAAAGCAGTTTCTAACCAAATGAAGATGATTTTTGGAACCAAAAAGGAGGTTTTTTCTAAGAACATAGAAAATCACAATAACCTCCTTCAGGGTTTACATAGGTATCATTTATTGCGAGATATTCAACTTTCTTGGAGGCCTATTTCAGAAAATCAAATTCTTCAATTTAATTGCCTGTTTTAGTCATTATTTTGTGGCACATATTCCAAGAACATGGGAATTAATTTCAAAACAATGAGAGATTTTTGTCTTGTAAATCACCTTATCTACAAAAAACTCTCTCAGTTTTTTAAAATGTGTTATGGTTAAATATTATTGCTCCATGTTTTACCCCTCATTTTTCGTTGTGCTTCAGGAGAATTCACTGCGCTTTTGGACAGTTTGTTTTCAAATAAATTTTGAAGGGGTTAGATGTAGGTTTTTTCTTAGATTAGGACTCCAAGGTGTAGAGTAAATATTAATCTTTCCATTCATAACTTTTTCATCAAAAAATTCATCAAGGAAGGCCTCTAAATCATCCTCCAAAGTTGTTTCTCTTCTGCTACAACTTGTTTCTCTTTTGCTACAATTTGTTACACTTCTGCTACAATTTGTTGCTACAATGTATATTGCAAAATACACAAATGCAAGAAAGTGTGCATGCCTTTGGTGAATTTGTAAGGTTAACTTCTACATTGTACAACATTTCATTGCCAATCACCTAGACATACAGTGTAAGGATTGAAGTGTAATAATCCCCCTAAATATGAAGTCTCAATCAACTTATTTTCCAGCTGGCATCTTGTATATGGCATGGAGAAACTGAAGTTACGTCTCTCTTTCATAACATACAAATACCCTTAATCAAATGGGTGAAAATGGTTATATCTGAAATGTAACCTCTTCTAGTCATTTCCAGAGATATCTCAAATGTATTTTCAACTTAGCCTGACTTATAGAGTCCTTCAATCAATAGTGCATAAGTAGTGGGATTAGTTGTATTAATATGTGATGACCAGGGCATCATGTCGTTTGAAATTCTAGAGTTGATTCAAGTTCTCTTGCCTTACAAAGTCTGTCTCTTAGTATTGAGTAAGTATTTGAGATAAGAACTATTGTGGAGTGTCTATTTAAGGGGATAGATGACTTTCATTCCAGCAGAAAACACCATTTGTTGAAAAATTAAGACACATTTTTTTTCCAAATACTAATATTTTATATTAATTTTAGAATGGAAGATATTTACATCGATGAGACACACACAGATATGTTGGACAACTCTTTGCAGAACACTTAATGTCAATCACAATAATGCAAGGAAGTAAGCAATAGAACATTCAACATCATTCACACATATGAAATATATAGAGACAGATATTGCTTGAGGAAACACATAAAGGGTAAAAACCTCTTCTTATTTATATGATAAGTAATCTTTACATTCTGTACATTATCATAATTATGAGCACCAACTCATAATGAGGCTACAACCTCTATTTTGCAAGATGCTACTTGCTGAGAACACCAACTCTCTGGATTCTCTAGAACCCACTAGAAGGAAGCACCCACTCCTTAGTTTCTCTAGCACCCACTAGAAGAAAGCACCAACTCCCTAAGAGTTCTAGCACCAATTGGATGGAAGCACCAACTTCCAGTTACAAAGGCACCGACTTGTATATCAGAGAACCAATGTTCTCCCTTGCACCACCCTACCACCTTGGTTTTTTTGGCTACAACCAGATGGAAGCTACAACTCCCTGTGTTCAAGCACCCACTTGAACCTCTGAGGAAAAAAATCCTCCCTAGCACCTCCCAACCACCCCTAATTATAAATTTTTCTATATATACGTTTATCACAGTGATACAATATTTATCAATGGCTTACCAATATTATCGTTGTTCTGCTACACTGCTCTGCTCTACCTGCATCAGTGTCTTCCTGCACACTCCCCTTACGCTTTATGTTCTTCTGCCTTTTATGCTCTGTGCGCCATGTCCCTTCAATGCACCATTCCTCTTTTGTGCATTTCATCTCCTACACTATGCCTCCTTCTACGCGCATAAATCCCTCTCAACAAAAACCCTCATCTCTTCTTTGTTCTGCATTCTTATAGTCTATGTGCACCTTGTGCATGCCATATGCACAATGCTTCTGCATTCTCTTCATATCGAGTGCTCTGCCTGATCATCATTGCAACTCTTCAACTTCTCTGGATGTTAAACCCATGTGTCCATCATCACTGGGTGTTTTGCTGAGATTCCTTAGCATGTCTACTAGTCGAGACTCTTTGTCTTCTCTATCACAGTCAAGCTCATCCTCTCTATTGCAGTTATAGGCTTAAACGCTCTTCCATCTGTCAATCACCTCCTGAACAGTCTTCATTCCACTGGAATATTCCTTGAGACTCTTCATATTCTTTGGCGATCACCCTGAAGTCTCATCCAGCCCTCTGGCAGAAACAATCAATCGTTTCTAGTAGTTACACTATGAACCTCCAAAAACCGCATTAGCAACTAAATCGCCACTAATCGATTAACTGTGAAGAGAAACAGTAGCCCTTCGATCATATTCCTGATTAACCTACATCGTTGGATTATAAATGATGGGTCTCACGCTTATTTCTCCATTTCGCAATTTGGCATTTTGACATTTCAGCATTCCTGTGGTGAAGAGTTATTTTGACGCTCCATGCCGCGATCTCTGAAATGGATTTTAGTTGTTAGCGCCTTTCGCAATTTCACATTTCGGCACTTCGAGACTCTTGTGATGAAGAGTCTCGACTCTTGACTCCTCCAACTCTCAGTATCTGAAACTCCACTTGATGTGCCTATTTTGAGATTTTCGACATTTCGCATTTCGGCACTTCAGGACTCCTATGATGAAGAGTCTCGACTCTTGACTCCTCCAACTCCCGGTATCCGAAACTCTGGTTGATGTGCCTGTTTTAGGAATTTTTGCGTTTCGCATTTCGGCACTTCGGGACTCCTGTGATGAAAAGTCTTGACTCTTGACTCTTCCAAATCTAGGTATCCGAAACTTCGGTTGATGTGCTTGTTTCAGGATTTCAGCGTTTCGCATTTCGGCACTTAGGGACTCATGTGATGAAGAGTATTGACTCTTGACTCCTCCAACTCCTGGTATCCGAAACTCCAGTTGATGTACCTATTTCGGTATTTCAATGTTTCACATTCAGCACTTCGGGACTCCTGTGATGAAGAGTCTCGACTCTTGACTCCTCCAACTCCTAATATCCAAAACTCTGAAATGGAGTCTTTCTTTCTGATACCCGAAATGGAATTTAGCTTCTGATCTTGTCATGCGATCATTGTTATGTTGTTGGTCGTGATCTTTGCCATCAATGACAAACACACATACTCTGCACTCTACATGCACCTCTGCACTATCTCTTATGGTCTTCACGATCTTGCTCTGCTACGTCTTCCCAAAATACTTATGGTGCCTGCCTGGCACATTATACCTGTACTCAAGCCATCATTGTTGTTGTACTTTCCATCAATGACAAGCATACACTACCTGTAAAACATGCCAACAAGATATAATATATCCCTCTTATAATGGATAAATCTTAACACTTCTCCCATAGAGATATATTGTAATGAAAACAAATTTTATTGAGTGGGAAAATTGATTATTCACCCATGATCAAAATATTAATGTGGCTACCTTTAACTCTGTTCTACAATCAATGTGTTCTAAAAACTAAGTATATATCAAGCATTATACCAAACAATTTGTGTGTAACCTAAATAAGGACCTTTACAAGAATACTCTTCCACTAAAATATACCTATGATGTATGGTAAGTTCGTCAGTTATTTTAAAAAAAATTCCCAACACCTCTAAATCATACCCAAATATTCCAAGTAGTCAAATAACGAATACAACAGAAAATATGTATTTATTGTTGTGAACAACAAACAACCATTTCCTTTAACTATCATTCATCTTCTCCCTTATTTTGGAATGATGTTTACCTTACCCAACTGGTAAGCTTTAGCATACAATCCATTGTCAGTTACGCCTGGATGAAAAGGAATTTTACTTTGAAAGAGAGTAATTCCATTATGTTTGGTTTTAAAACCTTACCCTAACTAGTTACTTCCATTGGTTACATAACAAGTATTGTAGGCAGACTGCATGAAGACTGTTGGTGGCTTGAACTAATAATAACAATAATCTAATTTTAAGTTCACAGCCAAGCCAAACACCAAATTGGTGTATGATACCCCCTTGTTTGTGGGACAAGGGACCCCCTTTACACAATGATATGACTGCTAAAGTTTAAAGAGGTGTACATACACTACCCGCCTTTGTATTTGAACTTGTAACCTCCTAGGAGGAAACAAATGTTCTTAACGATTAGGCCCATTCAAGCTATACTATATCATCCACATTTATCAATTTATTATGAAATACAAAAAATATTCTCCTCGGTAAAGTTTTCCTCGCCAGGGATCAAGCCAAACAAGTGTTTCCTCTCGTAGATGTAGCTCCATATTCACTCCACTCTAGCATATATTACTTTAGTTACCTTGTTTCTCAAGGGTTTTGTTGAAAATTCAACTTACATCCAACTTATTTTCCTAAGTTTATAATGTGATAATTTTTCTTGAGTCAATAATTGTTGGAGATATGTTTTGCATGTATGGATAAGAATGAAACTACAACTAAACTAAACTAAACTAAATTGCAACTAAACTACATGTATGGATAAAAATGATATTATTGCAAGGGTTTTTGTGACTAAATAAGAATTTCTTGAGGCCCATTCCGAGTGGCAATAGTGCACACTCCTAGAGACATTATTTCACATTTTTTACTCATGGCAGGGTACAACCTTCAAGGAGAAGATGGTTGTTTTATCTCAAAAACAAGGGTGATACTTGGAGATAATGAAACAATAGAGAGGGTGAAATATTCATGCATGCTTTATGTTGTAATCGGTAGTAGAAGGGGCACCACCCTTTAGGTTATTTTTGGATCTGATTTATGTAATAGAAAGATCCCACTCAAGGGGATATGATAACTGGCATCCAACACAATTCACTAGTGGTTAGTGGTGCACTTTACTGGGATTTCAACAGTCCTTCAAATTCATCATCACTACTATATAGTATGATACCATTTTTGTTGACATGGAGTTTCCTACCATGTCTGTCCACTGCCAGTGTCATAAGGCATCATAACAATGAGATCCTTGACAAACACAACCCCTGATGCTTGCAACGTTGTCTAGAGGATCGAAAAATTATAATTGTTTTTCCAAATATGTAAAATGAGTATATTACAGTTTAATGAATACATCTTCATATTATTATATATGGTTTTGTAATTTATCAAAAAATCGCCAAGACTTTATAATGTTTTATAATTCAATGAAAGATTCGCCAAGATTTTACAAGATTTTATAATTCAGTGAAAGATTCTCCAAGATTTTACAAGATTATATAATTGACTAAAAGATTCGCTAAAAAATTATATATACATATTATATTATTGATAAAATAGCCTACAATTTTTCATATGTATCATGGGGATTCGTCCATTTATTATATATATAAATTTAGGGGGGGGTTCTTAAAATCACCACTGTGTGTGAGCATGTGAGGGATTGGATCAATGGTTTATTCTATGTGAGTGAAAGCAGTGGGACTCACTGCTACCACCAGATCGATTTAGGATGAAGTTCAGGAAGGGAATGTGTTATGCTAGAAGGGTTGTACATGGTGAATTCACATAGCATGGTATCGGTACTAGCAGATGGGAGCACTGTCGAGGAGGTTATAATGTGGGGAAGTTGAGATGGAGAGGAAATGAATGTATGACACACTGATCATAGCGTAGTCAATGGAAAAAGAGAGGGAGACACAAATCAAAGTCATCCTAGACAATCCATTTTGCAGGCTGGCACGAATAAATGAGGTGGATGTTTCCATGTATGTGCTATTATGGTCATGTGTGCAAGGTGTCAATAGGGTTATACATTGGGTGCACTCAACATGCATGTTGTGGCATGAAAACATGGGGTACATAGCATCATGGAGAGTGAATGTGTTGACAAATGGATATAAGCAACATGGGCCAAGGTGGGAAGAGGGGAAGGAAGCCCCTGACGGTGTCCATATTGACAGAGCTCAGGATGTAGTGAGGGTCAATTGGAATTATGGTGAGGTGTATGATAGGCATTCCATGGATGTTTTTTTTTCACTTGGAAGTAATCATTTTTTTGAAGTAACTCGACAATCCAGTGATGGTGAAAACAATGGAAGAAATGGCCAAGTGGAGGCATGAATGCAAGGTTGAAGGTGGAGTTGACATTTTTTTTTGCTGTAATTGGGCATATGACTGTAAGACCTGGTTAGGCATGCTTACCCCATTTTTTTAAATGTCACTAATAAAATTCTATATGACCTAGGTGATAGGGGGAGAGCATGTGGTATTCTTAGATACCCCGTCTTTGAGGGAAGTTTGGTTGGTTTTGGTCATGGGGGCAGGGGGGGGAATCCAAGAGCATGGTTTCAGGAACAAGGTTTTTTGGTAGCTCATGGTTTTAGATCCCATGGGTCATATATTGCATGTAATGAAGATTTCAAATTAACCTTTAGGTGAGAAGTGAAGGCTCACTTGGTAGATTGGCCAAATTCGATGAAGGAAGTACATACTTGTTGGTTATGGTGATGTAGTTAAGGGATGCAAATTGTGGGATCCTACTACCCATAAATCATCATTAGAAAAGATCTGTACACGAAACAATAAAGACTTTTTCAAGATTGTAAAGGGAGATTTGTTTGAAAACTTAGGGAATCACTATATTACCTAAGGTAACCAAGAAATCGTACAAAATGTGTGATTCCTTCATGGTGAGCCAAAGTTCTTAAGAAGTGAGTATGATCATTGTATTTATGGCATATTCATTATCTTGGTTTTATGTTGATGATATGGTTGTTGCAAGAGAATCATGGTTTAGGTCAACAATTTAAAGGCTCAATTGATTAGAACATTTCAGATGAAGGATATAAGACCAACAAAACAAACATTGGCCATAGAAGTGCATAGAGATGGAAAAAATGGTAAGTTTTGGTTGCCACTGATGAGGTTCAATATGAACTCTGTGAAACCGGTAAATGTCCCTTTAGCTTTACATTGTAATATTTCTTCAATTTTATGTCCTAATAGTAAGGAATAAAAGGATTATATTTTATGTGTACAATGCAGTAGGAAGGTTTATGATTGAAATGGAATTTCAAATATTTCACATGCAGTTGGTGTTGTCATTGGACACATAGAAAAACCAGGTAAAGACCATGGAAAAGGGTTCTTTGATATCTGAGAAGCATGAGTATCACCTACAATGGTTGTAGAAATTTAGTTTGTGGTTATGATGTTTCAGTGGAGGTGGAGTCATCCAAACTATGAAGACATGTTCATGCAACTAGTGTTGTTAGAGAAGGTGTTGTGGTGTTTGGCCTCTCTTGGTTTGAAAAAAGGTGAGGTTTGATTCATTGGGAAAGGCATCAAGAAATTGTTTTCAAGGTGGAGATTGTTGGTTTGTGACAACACATACCCTTTCAGTTACATTTGTGGTTGGTTCGTCAAGTGTTTGGCCTTCCACATGCCTAGAAAATGCTTGAGTGTTTTCTCTTTAAATGTAAAATACCATGAGGTGCTTCAATGGGATTTGTAAACCATCTCTCCATAGCAATATAAATATTTCCATTACCCCCCATTTATGTTCATCTCTGCTATGTTGTGTATGTGATGTGTTTGTCTTTCTATTTCTTTGTTCATTGACTCTTTGGTTGCAGGCTCAGTTCTTAACAAAAAATTGGAAAGTGATTTTAATTTGTGATTTTGACATTTTCACTAAAATATAGTTCATTATTTTGATAACACTTATTGTATGTAGAATTTTACAAATAGGTATAATTCTAATAAATATTTTGGACAAAAACTACGTTAATTTTTTATTTTTTTTAATTTGTTGGTGATAGGTGAAGTGTCGAATCCAAAATTTGAAACATTTCTAAACTACAACATATTATATATCCAAAAGATTTATTACAATAAATAAGTTTATTTTTTTGGTTGTATTTGACTGTTAAAGTGCTCCATGAGAAGCAATTTGGTCATCGAATTTTAATTCTAGAAAAATGTGTATACTAGAAATAACCACATTAATATTATTAATGTGTCTCTATACGTTGATAGGCATATAATTATCACATTAAAAATATTTTTTTCTATAGTATGTGATAAATATATGCCTATAAGCGTATAAAGACACATTAATAATATTAATGTGGTTGTTGTTAATAACCAGTGGGCACATAAAGACATCTTCAAATAATCAATTTCATATAATTATATAAATAAATTGACACAAAATTTTTTCATTAAGCAATAAAGTTATATTAATATTAACAAAAATATTATACTATAATGTTATATTATATTATATTATATTAATATTTGTATTAACTTATATTAACAAAGTTATAATTATATATTAATCTTAACATAAAGTTTATTATATAATATTATTAAATTAATATTAACATAAAGTGTATTATATTATTAATACATTTTATGTCACCTTTGAATGTTTCCTTAGGTTTATGTTTGAGTGCAATGTTTATGAATTACAACGTCTTTATTGGAATATGTGTACCACATTAAATTTCATCCTTAGTTAGCCATTCATAAACATGGAATTGAGTTCACTATGGTTCACCAAGTTGATTATCATTAGTAATGGTTGACTATGGTTGAGCATTTTGATTGTCTTTAACCATGGTTTACTATGGTAATCTAACATTGCAATGTCCATCTAGGTTGAATGATGTCAAATTGTTACATTCCTCAATGGTTGTGTCCCATTTTGATGTACATCTTCATTGTATTTTGTCAAATTGAATAGTTCCTAAATGGTTATGTCACATTGTGACATGCATTTAATATTACATAATGACATAACCCTAAATGAACATCACAATGTGATGTAACATTTTCAAGGATAACTTATGTCAAATTTCTACATTCAGGAATGGTTGTGCCGCATTGAGATACACATATTCATTGTATTATGTTGAATTGCATCATCCCTACCTCCTTTTGCATCCCACTATTTAAACATGGGTGCCAAATTGAAGATCTTACATAGTCAACCATTTAGAAACATCACATCGGGTTAGCTATGGTTGACCATGTTGATTATGGTTATTAATGGTTGACCATGTTAATTGTATTTATCCATGGTTTACTATGGTAATGTCACATTGTGATGTTCATCTTGGTTCCATAATATTGAATTGATACATTCCTTAATGGTTAAGTCACTCTTCAATGTACATCTTCAATGTCTTATGTCAAATTCCATCATTCCTAAATGGCTACATCTAGTCGTGATGCTCATTTAGAGTTACTTCACCTTGTGACATTCCTTTAGGGCTATCTTTCAATGCAATGTTTCAGTGGAATGTAGAAATTCAACATAAGTTAGCCTTGAAAATGAATGTCGCAATGTGACATAACCATTAATAGATGTCATAAACTGATGAAATCATTATGAGAATGAGCATGAGCATGTTAAATATGGTTGAACATGATCGAGTTTATGAGCATGTTCACTATGGTTGATCATTGTTGAGTATGGATGACCATTAATATGACACCCATAATCCAATAGGGGGGATGCAATTCAAAAACATAGCATTGAAACATAACCATAAATGATTGTCACACCGTGACATAATCATAAATGAACACCATGATGTGGTGTAACCATTTGGGAATGATGCAATTTGACATAATACAATGAATATGTTGTCACAATGTGACAAAACCATTGAGGAATCAAGCTATTTTCCATAATTTAACCTTGAAAATGTTATGACATGGTGTGACATTCATTTAGGGTTATGTCACAGTGTGTAATGTCCCCATTTTTGGGTTCCCCTATTCCATAGTTGGGAATAACTTTTGAGGCTTATGTAAGCTCAAGTACAAGGTTGAGGTTATGTTATCGACGAGCTCAGAGGGTTTGGAGGAGCTATATGAGGCCTAAATTAGTCCATATACCATTTTTTGTCATCGAGATCACTTATGCATAGTTCGTTCTTGGTTCCATGACATTCTAATGATTCTCGTAAATTACGGTTATTATTGAACATAATTTAATTAAATGCACTAATGGTTTTATTTGGATCATATTATCTAAGGGAATACCTTAGTGTAATAGCTCATTGAAACCATAAAGAAAAATTATAAAGTTTACGATGATGAGATAGGGACTTTCGACATCTAGGAATGTCTTAAAAGCCAATTAATAACTTGCTAACATTAAAATGGAATTAATTAATTATGTAATGTCATCGGAGCAGGAAAATAATCTTTTTAAAAGGTTGACATTGAGTAATCTGGTAAAACGACGCCTAAGTGACTATTAAATTAATAAAGTCACTTTAACTTATTAAAAGGGTAAAAAGGGCCAAAAAAAGGTCAATGAGAGAATAAAAGAAGAATGAGGGGAAACCTCTCTCATTATTCATATGTTATTTTCCAAAATTGAAATTGAGAGAGATTTTGTGGCTTAAGCTCTTGGGATGAAAAACCCTAGAGAGTTTGGAGATTGGTTTTAGTGGTGAAACTATCCACCCTATCCGATCATAGGGAAGAGACCATTCATATTTATTCATTTTGCTTTAGTGGAGCTAAGTATTTTTTCATTCAACAATTGTTTCCTTCATTTGCAGGGATCAATTTGGTGTGAAGAGGCTTAGTTTGGTTTGTGACTGCATTCTAGTGTTGGGGGTTGAGTTTCCTTGATTTTTGGGCTGAGTTACTTACTTGGATATTGAAACCTTCATTTTTGAGTTGGTTTGATTTGTGGATACAAAGGATATTTGGTTACATCGAGTTTGAGTTTTGTCCATAAAAGGGAGATTTTTTCTTAAAGGTTGATATTTCCATTATTGGGAAGCATCCATTCACTATGGGGGAACAATTTATCTTGTTGGAGGTTTAGAATAAAGTTGTTTGGTCGAGTTTCAAGTGGGGGGAATCTATGATATTTTTTGGGCACGTTTTTGTGTCCAGGAAAGGTGAAAACTGCCCTGGTAGCAAGATGTGGGAATTGGGAGATTACACTAGGCAGCAGGTCATTGGTTCAAGTAGTTGTGACAACATCAAGTTAAACGATTTCTCTCAGTGAATTATACATTTTGGCTTCAATGTATATCAATCATAAATCTATAAGTTACTATTGTTAATAGACACGTATAATTTATGTTATGTTTCCTTTACCATATCGATTATGAGTTGTGTTTCTTTTGTATGCTAGTTATTTCATATATTTGTCATAAATAAAGGAAATTTGGCACATTTAAAATAATATGAAAATCACCCATAACACTTAGAAAAATAAACAAAAATACCACATCAATGGATTGGGAGTTGTGAAAATGAAAAGACACCTATAGCCTAAGTGTTTGACAAAATTCAACACTCAGAAAACACTCATATATTGCTATAGCAGCGAGGAAAATTGTGCTAATAGTGGTTAGGAACATTAACATTACAATGGTATCATAGCTTGTGATCCTCCCCTCTTGTGAGGGTATACAAAATTGGCTATGGAAAAAAATAAAGACAATGCAGTGAACAATGGAGCCCATCGTTCAAAGGGGAATCGAACAAGGAATCAAAGACAACAAGAGAAAGATGAGGATTTTATAGATTATTTGAGGAAATATATGGCGCTTAGTGAGGAATTTCATGTATCCATGTCATTCAAGTATTTTTGCACCATCAAAAATCTTGAGTGGTGTTGAAACATATTTTTAACTTTTTTATCTTCAAGACTAAAACCTTCCTTTCTCGGGTTTCGACTTTTCATAAAGCATAACCCTCACTATCATTTCAAAAAATCCAGTACCGAAATCCCGACAAGCTTTATTCTTTAAATAACTAAAGGAAAAAAACCAAAGTGTTATAAAGTTCTGATGCACCTTCTATAAAGTTATTTTTAAATCATGATAAGCTTCAAACCTAAAAGAGTTAAGACTAACTTAAAAACAAATTTTTTTTGGGATTCGGGGTTTACTGAGAACATATGTTTTAATACATATCAATTCGCGGAATCTCGATCCCCGATTTCCTGAAAAATGGAAGTTAATAATTTTTAAAGATTAAGTTAATCGTATCGCAATTTTGGGATACGGGGTTCAACGATAACATACCTCTTGTCAACATGATCCCCGAAATCCCGAAACGTTAAGTCTCGACTCATAATCAGCTTTTAAACTGGATTAACTCTGTTTTAAATTATGATTAACGGTAACTAAGCTTCTTATGTGTTTTCTTATTTTCGGTACCGTCGAATGAAATCTTTCGAATTTTGAATCTGGGATTGCCGAAATACAAACTTATTAATAAACAGATAGCTGATAAATGCTACACGTATCTCAGAAATATTTTTGCATTAAATGTAATTGATTACAGGTCAACTGTGTCAATGTTTTTGTCATAAAATGAGTTTAAGGCGAATTCAAAATATGTGTTCAAAAACCTATTCTTTTTCTATCCTTCAAAGGTAATTCGCATTTGTCCAAGATCATACGCTTCTTTTCTGTGATAGGTTTTCCTTCTAACATAAAGCTATGGTGCCAAAGAAAGCACCGAAGAAGAGTGAAGATACAGAGGAGATGCGTAACCCAGAAGGAGATATCATATCTGACACTACGCTGCACACCATCGACTCAATTAAATCCTACACACAAATCTATGAATTCCTGGATTACGAAATAAAAAATTCTCCTGCTGATTTAGAGAATCACCTTCGGGATATAGCAGAATCAGAGCTTCATAAGATCACAGCACGCCCTCGGCTCATGGCATACAACGACATGATCAATTGGGCCTTGGATAAGGTCAATATCCTGACAAGAAGCATTTTAAATGATCAAGGGGTCGTTGTCGGCTCGTTCAGGCCAGAGCATATACAAGTAATGTACAAACTCTCACCAAATCCTAAGCACATTTATAATGCCAAATTTTTAGCTGAATTTCAAAGGAAGGAGTGTACTGAGGCAAACCAAATTTATCCTGATTTAATCAGAGAATGGTGGAGATGTCCATCGAAATTTAGGGCCGATACTCATGGGGTTTATGCCATAACATCTTTGAATGAATACATGGTCTATGTAGCCATTATGTTGTGTAGACTTTTTGGGAAAAAGAATCCCTGCCATTTTCCTGTAGAATGGGTGCCTTTTTTAAAAGAAGCTTCAGAAGGATACACTTTTAACTGGAGCAAGATTTTTTCTGATAACCTATCTCAAGAAGTTTCAAATTACAGAGTTGCAAGATCTAAAGGTCATCTAGTGGCCTTTTACATGTCAGCGTACATTATGAACGCAATCTACTTTGTGACTCCTTTTCCCCTGATGAATTGGAGTTCGAACCGATTCACGAGTATCACTCTGTGCTATGGGAAGAAAATGTTGAGGATGCGTTTTATGAAATTTGTCATTTCATAGTATTTCCAATGCATAAAATGTTTTATGTTTGTGAACCCCCTCGCATTTCTGAGCCAGTCTCAGAAAACCTCAAAGCAATAGCTAACTGATTTGTTGATGAAAACAGGTCAATCAAGCATAGGTCCTACAGCAAGAACAAATAAATAAACAGTTACAAAATAAGATTAATTCCATTCAAAATCAAGTGGTAGAACTTGAAATCTTCCAAGCCTAGGTGTTGAAAATACATACAAAGATAGAAAAAAAGCAACAGGGAGTGTTCTTTAATTTGAAATTTATTCAGAATTACTTTCAGGAAACAAGTAAATCCTTGGAGAGTATTCTCCTGAAACAAAGAGAAGTGAAAGAAGCCAAAACAAATTTTCAAAAAGAAGTGGCTCTTTCAACAAAAGAGGAGGTCAGAGAGACTCAGAAGCTATCTGTTTCAGAGCAGATTAAAGGTGATATAATAATCAAAGTATGGGAGGAAAACCTCGTAGAAAACAAGAAAATAACCAGAGAGGTTAATGACAACTGTCAAGGAATTTTCTACCTTTTAGAGAAGGCTTCATTAAACATTGGAAGAAACAACTGTCTAGGGTTGTTACGAGAAATTAACATTGTTAAGCATTAGTTAAGATTCAAGGAGGATCTGGAAGAAATTCAGGTAGAGAGCCCACAAATAAAGGTAATCAGTGTTGCTCAAATTGACAAATGGATAGTGAATCAGAGTGATGCCAAACTTAAGGTTACAAACTATTAATTTCACAAGCAAGATAATCGAAGATCGTCTGCCTAAACTACAAAGAAAGTTCTTCTTATTTGAGGCGAAAGATATCCCAGAAGCTCCCATAGTTTTGGTGCAATTTATGGGAAAATGTATTCGTTGTCTTAAGACAGAAGAAGGAAGTTCATCAATGCAGACATGAAATATTGTTTTGGATATTTTCATCATTGAAATAATAAAGCAGTTAAAATAGAAATGTAATTGGTTCAACATTGCTCATTCATGTAACCGTTAGTCATTAGAAATTAGTTAATCGCCAATGGAAAAAATCTTTGGTGATCATGTATAAATATAATTTCACAAGACTGAGAAAAGGATTTTCGTTTTTTTTGGGAGCCGATTGTATTAGAAGTTTTTCGATTTACAATGATATAGATAATGCAGAAGAGATTCTGAATTCCGTCACCTTGAAGCTATGTGTTCCTTCACTCTATTTTCAATATATTTCAATATCTTTTATTCCATGCCTTTCTAATGAATGATCAGCTATAGTTTAATTCAAAATTCTACTGTAGTTTGAATTTATTTGATTATCTAATCATTTACAGTTTTTATTCTGTGATTGCTATCCTCAGTTTCAAGACTTGTAGGTCTGTTGGATGGTTATATCTTATACTCCATTAGAAATTTTGTTTTTCTCCCCTTCTTCTATTATGATATGATATTCTTTCAATATTAAAGCCTCGTATTCTCCAACAGTGTTTCTTTGTTTTTATTTTAATATTCTCAAATTACTTCAAGTATAGGAAATGGCCTTTACTGTTATTATGTTATTATTTTGAGTTCCAAAATTCCTTTTCTATTTCATCCCACAAAACTGAAGCACCAATTTCTAAAACTTTTTATAATTTAATAAAATTTTAATCCTCATAACTGTCCCAAGTAATGTATAAGCTAACATAGAACCCAACCTACAGGATCAAACTAGTATTGATTTGAACTTATTTAATACTATCATGCGAACAAAAACTACCCGATTCGAATTAGAACGTTCATGGGCAGTTATTGAGAGAGAAATCAGCATCCAAGAACAATGGGAAGATAGACAGAGACAGTTGAGAAACCAACTCTGATTTACCCTTCGTAATGATTTTTACTCCTTAATTCTCTTTACTTTTCGGATGCCTTGACAGTATACTTTAGAGACTTAAAGTATAAACTCGGGACATCTTTTTGGCGTTGTTTTCGGGGAATGAAGAAAAGAAACTTTTCCCTAGGAAGAACGACATTGACACTTTCTTTCTTTGATAGTGAACAAAGATAGAAAAACTTCTAAGGCTACCTTTATTTTTCACTTGGTGACTCCATGATAACTAAACTGGATATTAGCCGAAAGAACACCAGTAAGAACACAGACGATAAGCAGACCTTGCCAGTCTCTGATCAGGAAAATATTTTAAAATCACGAAGATCCCTTAGACAAATCATTTCACCCATACATACTATTTGTCAGCCTGATTTTACGCAGTTGAACGTTATGGAAACACTTGAGAGATATGTCTTGCTTCCCCTCTCATACGATATGTTCTCTTTTCCTGAGGTATTTTCCCTAGATTTTTGTGAGCCTTCTCCTCACACATTCCGAGCTTCAGCCTCAAATCTATCAATGGCAGCATACGGAGGTGCTGGAGCTGGGGGTGGTGCCCCAGGAGGACCAGCAGGCGGCCAAGCACTGCTTCCTGGAATCTTTGCTAAAGTAGCTGCTAGATATGCCCCCCTTGTCCTCCCAGTTCCCCTACATGACCTTCCCGAAAATTATATGAAAATCCTTCCCAAATTTACAGGGGAAGGATATTTGACCGCTCAAGAACACATAAACTTTTTTTACCAATTTGTTGACATCCTCAGAATCGAACATGAAGATGTCTATTCTAGACTCCTCGATCAGACTTTCAAAGGACAGGTGAGGACTTGGTTCTGAGCCTTAGCAGCCGGATCTCTAAGATCTTACAAAGAACTTGAAAATGCTTTTATCAGACAATGGGGGGAGAGGAGGGACCACCTCTATTACCTAACTGAATTCGGAGCCCTTAGACAGAAAAAATCAGAATCTGTTCTAGAGTTCACGCAAAGGTTTAACAAGTTGTATAATAAAATCTCGGTTGAAGTCAAACCTTCTCAACTGGCAACAAAGGTGACTTTTGTTGGAGCCTTTGATCCCGATTTTGCCCTATTATTGAGAGAAAGGAGATCAATAGATCTCACGAAAATGCAAGATGATGCTCTTGAAATCGAATCGAACATGATGGCATCAGGGAAGTTAAAAGCGAAAATAGAAAACAAGAACAAAGAAAATAGGAAATTCAAAGAACAAGGTGGATCCTCGGGATCGGGTAAATCCTCGAGAGATAAAATAGACGAGATGGCTAGGGTAAGTAGAGAACTTTCAAATAAGATCTCAAAAATGGAACTAGATAAATAAAAAACGGATAATTTTCCTAGGAAGAATTTTGGAGGGAATCCTAATCCTCAGGACCCACAGAAAAAAATTAAAAATGAGGATAAAAAAATCCCAACCCCCTTCAAAAGTGAAAACTTCATTGGAGAGAAAGATCTAGAATATTTTGAAGAGTTTGATGAGGATATTAATAATCTTGGTGACGATAATAAATCACCTTATTTATGGAGACAAGATTACAAAAAATTCTTAAATAAGGAAATTAGATCGGAAGACAATGATAGCAATGATACATCTGAAGATTTGGCCTATCAGGGTATCGCAGATGATATTATAGCCAAACTACATGAGAAATATAATTTAAGACCTAGGAACAAGAGTCTTCCAACCATCCCAATAAAAAAGATCTTGCCTAGGGGCGAAACTGATGAAGCAACTCCAAAGGTTGCTGACAAACATACTACAAAAAATCACACCGCTGACATGCAACCTATCAATCAAAAGTCAGTAGGAACACCCACCACGAAAAAAAGGTCCCTATGAGTGAAATCAAATCTGCACCACAAAGAAAAGATGAAAAGAAAGGAATGGAAGCCCCAAACATAGAGAGCAAAAAGGCTCTGGGCAATTTTAGTCTCGAAAATGAAATAAACAAAATCAAAATCCCTATCCCACTTGTTGAATTGGCTAAAAATCCCATATATAGAAAACAAATTGCCAAGATGATTAGCTTTTCTGAAGACAAAAGTCAAGCCAATTTCATCAACTTAGAAGATGACAAGTCGAACATAGTTTTTGGTCCGCATTTCGAAGGTGCGAAAGACAATGTTGCCCCCTTCTATATCACGTTAACCTTGTTTGACCACCTACTTCATAACTACATGCTATATTCTGGAGCATCCCACAATGTGATGCCAAAATCCATTATGGAGAAACTAGGTCTCGAAATTACCAGGCCATATGGAGACTTATATTCATTTGATTCAAGAAAGTTCAAATGCATAGGTATGATTAAATACCTAGTGGTCAATCTAGCACAAATACCCGCAAAAAGCATTCTTATGGACGTAGTGGTCACCGACATCCCTTCGAAGTATGGTATGTTGTTATCTAGGTCATGGGATGCCAAGCTTGGAGGATCTCTCCAGCTTGACATGACATACACTACAATTCCAGTTTTTGGAGGACAATACACACGTCTTTACAGAGAAACTAGGTTGGCATTCACGGTAGGTGATCCACATAACCCAAATAACCACCCTGTATATATTGTTGATCAAGATTTAGGAAATTGTATCTTATCTATTGATGATGATTTTGAGGTAGGTATAGACGAAAGTTGTACAGAAGAAAAAATAGAAAAAGAAAAAATTTTAAAAAATGTATATCACACTGGTGTATGGAAGATGTTTTTTGACGATGCTTCATCTTACTTTGGAGCTAGAGATGGGGCACTCCTTGTGGCTCCTGATGATCAATTTGTAATCCCCTTTTAATATAGGCTACAGTGGAATGTGAACTACACAAATAATGTATGCGAGTATGAAGCCTTAGTTCTAGGGTTAGAAGCCGCTAGGAGGATGAAAATAAAAAACCTCGAAGTCTTTGGTGACACCAAGCTAATCATAGAACAAGTAAACCGATAGTACCAGGACAAACATCCTAGGTTGAGGTCCTACAGGAATTGCGTCTGGGATCTGATCGATAATTTCTTCTCCTCTGTCAATGTTCATTTCATTCCAAGAACTGAAAACCAACAGGATGATGCGTTAGCCAAAGTAGCCTCAGCATTCACACCTCCCACTACATTTAAACTAAAGTATCACATACAAATGAGGCACCGACCTTCTATACCAAATAACATACAACATTGGCAAGTCTTTGAGGACGATGAACAGCTTTGAAATTTTTTGGAATCAATAAACAAGTTTGTCGAAACGCACGTTGACCAAGAAAACCAAAATGATCCCATTTGGATCATGCGTGAAGGTGAGGATCCTCAAGAGTTTCACAATAAAATCATGAATCACCGAATGCTTGTACTTAAAAATAACCATATCCCCAAGGGACTAATTCCCTTGGAAAGATTATTAATCAAGATGATATCCCTTAAAGATCCACTCTACAACCTCAACCCAAAGAGGTTGAGGACTGTGACATAGGTACTAAAGGAAACCCTCGGATGGTGAAACTATCCAAATATCTATCCACAGAAACCAAATGCAAATACACTGAGTTTCTTAGAAAGTAAAAAGACGTTTTTGCTTGGTCATATGAAGAGACGAGAACCTATGACACCTCTGTGATCGAACATAAGATACCCCTGAAACTTGGTGTCAAACCCTTTAGACAAAAAATCAGACAAATCAATCCTATTTTATTGCCCGTAATCGAAAAGGAAGTCAAAAATCTCCTCGATGCAAAAATAATTGTACCACTAAGATACTCTGATTGGGTAGCAAACCTAGTCTCGGTTAGAAAGAAAAACAGGGAAATTAGACTGTGTGTCGATTTAAGAAATCTAAATAAGTCATCCCTCAAAGATAATTACCTCCTACCCAAAATGGATCATGTTTTAGAAAAAGTAGTTGGGGAAAATAGGATGTCGATGATTGATGGGTTTTCCAAGTATAATCAAATTGCTGTCAGCAAAGATGATAAAGAAAAAACAGCCTTCACCACCCCTTGGGGTACATTTATGTATGACAAGATGTCTTTTGGTTTAATGAATGCAGGTGCTACTTTTCAGCATGCTATGGATATCGCTTTCATTGGCGAAAGGGGAAATTTTGTGGCTATCTATCTCGATGATCTAACCATTTTTTCTAAATCTGATGAAGATCATCTGATACATCTCAAGCGAACGTTTGAGAAATGCCGCAAGTTTGGTTTGTCTTTAAACCCCAAAAAGTCTCACTTTGCTATGAAAGAAGGTAAACTCTTGGGCCATATTGTGTCTCGAGATGGAATTAGAATTGTCCCTAGAACAGTTGAAGCTATAGACACAATAAATATTCCTAGGAATGTAAAAGAGATTCAGTCATTCTTAGGAAAAATAAAAATTTTCAGGAGATTTATTCCAAACTTTGTTGAAATCGTTAAATTGATCACAGATATGCTGAAGAAAAACAATGAAGTGAAATGGACAACAAAAGATAAAGCATCGTTTGCACGAATCAAGAAGGTTATAAGCGAGGCACCTGTACTAGCAAGCCCTGATTATCTAAAGGATTTTCTTATTTTCTCATTCTCCTCTGAACACCCACTTGCCGCGGTACTCCTCCAGAAAAATGAAGAAGGTTTTGAGCAACCGATAGCCTTTTTTATCAAAAGTATTAGAGACGTCGAACTTAGATATAATATAATGGAAAAACAAGCATATGCTATGGTGAAGGAGTTAAAGGCTTTCAAAACCTATGTGTTTCATTCTAAGGTGATTGTGTACGTACCCACTAGCTCCGTAAAAGATATTTTGGTCTTGTCCGACAGTGATGGCAAAAGAGGACGATGGCTTGCAAAAATTCAAGAATTCGACTTGGAGATAAAACCAACAAGACTAGTAAAGGGGGAAGGTTTAGCTAAACTCTTAGCTGAATCAAATTTCATAGCTCTCGGAATAAATGGCTTAAAGGGAGATGAAGAGTGTGTGGACATGAACGAGCTCGATGAAAAAATAACTAAAGTCAAAATAGAAGAGAAGTTTGTTTCATCAGATTGGTACAAATACATAGTGTCCTACCTGTTGACCTTGAAGTGCCCGAGTGACTTACCCCCATCCAAAGCCAGAACGTTGAAGTTGCATGCGGTCAAGCACTATATATCCGAAAGAAAATTGTATTGGAAGGACCCACCTGGCTTCCTGTTGGTTTGTTTGGTCGAATCATAAACAGAGAAGGTCATAAGCCAATTTCATGAAGGAGTGTGTGGAGGACACCATGCCTAGAGGGAAATGGCTTATAAGATCCTAAGGGCGGGGTATTATTGGCCCAAACTTTTCTCAGACGTCAATGCCAAGGTCCGAGATTACAACCCTTGCCCATTGTTCTCAGGGAAACATAAACTCTCAGCAATGCCATTGGTTCCGGTCAAAATGGAAGCTCCTTTTCAGCAATGGGGATTAGATTTCATAGGAGAAATTAATCCTCATTCTAGCGCTCAACATAGATGGATCCTGACTGCTACAGATTACTTCACCAAATGGGAGGAAGCTATTCCAACTGGAACGGCTATTGATTCGATGGTAATAGATTTCTTAGAAGAGAACATTTTGTCTAGATTTGGTTGCCCCTGAAAGATAGTCATAGATAACGCACAGGATTTTAAATCTATGTCAATGGTTAGTTTTTGCCAAAAATATAATATTGTGCTTGGTCATTCCACGGCATACTACCCTCAGGGAAATTGTCTGGCCATGTCTTCAAACAAGAACCTAATCAATATAATTAAGAAAGTGTTGAGCGAAAAAAAGAAATCTTGGCATGTGCATTTGAAATACGCTCTGTGGGAAAATCGGATAGGCACGAAAAAGTCTATCGGTGCTTCTCCTTTCCAAATGGTGTACAGGACCGACATAGTGTTACCTGTAAATCTAGCTCTTTCGGTAATGAAAATTTGGCAAGATGAGAAGGAAGAACCAAATCATGTCACAAGAAAGATAAATCAGTGGATTGAAGTCCAACGGCATAGGGCCGAAGTGGACGAAACATTGCAGAAATACCAAGACGACATGAAAGCACTATTCGATTGTAAGGCCAAAAAGAGAGATTTTTTTCTCGAAGATTTGGTTTTAAAATGGGATGCTAGGAAGGAGGACTCGGAAAAACATGGTAAATTCAATCACATCTAGTACGGATCGTTCAAGGTAACATCTCCTGAAGGAAAAAAATATTTTATGTTAGAGAATTTGGACGGTAAAATCCTCAACGCCCCTGTCAACGGGCGTTATTTAAAACATTATATGGAATAATTGGTTTCCAAAATTCCCACTGTATATATCGGTTTGATTTTTCTTTTTATTTCATAATTTTATTTTGTAAGTCTTCTTTAAATTTTAAAGATTCAAAAAATAAAAAATAAATAAATAAATAAAAACAAAAATAAAATAAGTTAATGTTTTTTCTAGAAGTAGGGATACGAAATTTTCAATGTATTCAATTCTTTTGAAAGCCCTGATACTCTTCATACTGTTACCTTACAGGATTCTGTCTTGCAGCCCAGTAAGCGAAAGTAACAAACATACAACCTTATATCAGAAGATAAATTCGCCGAAAATAGGTGATAGATAAGATTTTCCCTTATTCCAAAAGAGAACGAAAATGGTAAGGAAAAGGTGTGAATTCCAAAAAAGTCTATTTTTCAAACAAAGTTTTTTTAAAAGTGCGGTGATTGTCTCCTAAGTGTGATATGTCACTAAAAGAATGATTTCAAAATCTAGGCCCTAAGAGTTTCACCTAGAATAAGATAAGAGGTAATTAAAATAAACAAAGAGAGAAAAGCATCTCTGAGAAAGAGTTCCAAGAGTTGGGTTTAATTCATGACCCCTATTTTTCGATTTCCAATTCTTTTTTCATCGCCCCTTTCTACCCTCGGTTTTGCCTTCTTAAAAGACCAAACATTTTTCTGGGTTTCCCACAGAGGGAGAAGAGATTACGTCTTAGCTTTGGAATCTGAAAAACAGTTCTTAAAAGGTAAACCAGTCCTCATAACTCCTCACTCTCCGACTAAACAAAGTTATGCTTAGGCCGATCCTGACTCTCCTAGGTTTCTTAACAATTTTCTAAGGATTTAGGCTTGCTCAAAGGAAGATCCCTGGAATTAATCTTCCCCTTTTTCCTTGCGGGCTAAGGTGCTTTGAAATTTAAGAAAAGGTTGGTCCAGGGTAATCAAAGCAATTTGACAGACCTCCACTGCAAATTTTACATAGATACCATCCCTGGTATACTTACTACCATTGATTTACCCCACTTCATGTTCAAAAAGTAAAATATAATACAGATGGTGAAAGGAAATTCATATTTGATTGCCCCCATCTAGTCCAAGAAGACGATGAAAGGAAATTTATTTAAATGATTTCCCTCGTCTCATCATTTAAATGCATAATTATGATTCGAAGTGGTGAAAGGAAATTCAGTAAAAAGGGGCAGATAACTTCACCGGGGTACTAAACAGGCTCACTGGAAGTGAAGAAATATATGAGGTATCTATAAGGCTGCCATACGTAAATTTCACTCTACTCTGGTTACCATCTTTTTCGAAACTGGATCTGCATCCCAAGTCCAGACAGGGCTCCCCAATTAAAAACACGAAATTTACTTTGTTTGATGCAAGCCAAAAGCTGCAAGATTTGTTGGATTTCCTAGGATTGTTTTGATCATCTTAAAGCAGACTTAAATTGATGAATGTGAGAAGGAGAAGTTCAAGAATGGGGTTGCAGCTAAGTTTACAACGTTGGGAGTTTTGAAAAGCTTTTTCGAAGTAAACACGAAATCTCTTTTTCCCTCTGTATCCCCTTCCTAAGCAAGTTTTGCAGAAAGAAGCCATTGACTCCATTTACCCAATAAAGGCACCAAGTCTACCTATTCTCCTCGTCCCACAAGGAGACGAGGTCCCCAATTGGAGCCTATGTTGAAACATATTTTTAACTTTTTTATCTTCAAGACTAAAACCTTCCTTTTTCGGGTTTCGGATTTTCATAAAGCATAACCCTTACTATCATTTCCAAAAGGCCAGTACCGAAATCCTGAAAAGATTTATTCTTTAAATAACTAAAGGCAAAAAACCAAAGTGTTATAAAGTTCCAACTCACTTTCTATAAAGTTATTTTTAAATCATGATAAGCTTAAAAACTAAAAGAGTTAAGACTAAATTAAAAACTAAAAGTTTTCGAGATTCGGGGTTTACTAAGAACATATGTTTTAATACATATCAAATCACGGGATCTCGATCCCCAATTTCCCGAAAAATGGAAGTTAATAATTTGTAAAGATTAAGTTAATCGTATCGCAATTTCCGGATATGGGGTTCAATGATAACATACCTCTTGTCAACATGATCCCCGAAATCCTGAAACACGAAGTCCCGACTCATAATCATCTTTTAAACTGGATTAACTCTGTTTTAAAATATGATTAACGGTAATTAAGCTTCTTAGGTATTTTCTTATTTTTGGTACCGTTGAATGAAATCTTTCGAATTTTGAATCTCGGATTGCCGAAATATGGCCTTATTAATAAACATATAGCTTATAAATGCTATGCGTATCTCAGAATTTTTTTTTCATTAAATGTAATTGATTACAGGTCAGTTGCATCAGTGTTTTTGTCATAAAATGAGTTTAAGGTGAATTCAAAATATGTGTTCCAAAACCTATTCTTGTTCTATCCTTCAAAGGTAATTCGCATTCGGCCAAGCTCATACGCTTCTTTTTTGTGACAGGTTTTCCTTCTAACATAAAGCTATGGTACCAAAGAAAGCACCGAAGAAGAGTGAATATACAGAGGAGATGCATAACGCAGAAGGAGATATCATATCCAACACTACGCCACACACCATTGACTCAATTAAGTCCTGGACACAAATCTATGAATTCCTGGATTACGAAATAAAAAATTCTCCTGCTAATTCAGAGAATCACTTTCAAGATATAGCAGAATCGGAGCTTCATAAGATCACAGCATGCCCTCGGCTCATGGCATACAACGACATGATCAATTGGGCCTTGGAGAAGGTCGATATCCTGACAAGAAGAATTTTAAATGATCAAGGGGTCGTTGTCGTCTCGTTCAGGCCAGAGCATATACAAGTAATGTACAAACTCTCGCCAAATCCTAAGCACATTTATAATGCCAAATTTTTAGCTGAATTTCAAAGGAAGGAGTGTACTGAGGCAGATCAAACTTATCTCGATTTAATCAGAGAATGGTGGAGATGTCCATCGAAATTTAGGGCTGATACTCATAGGGTTTATGCTACAACATCTTTGAACGAATACATGGTCTATGTATCCATTATGTTGTGTAGACATTTTGGGAAAATGAATCCCTGTCATTTTCCTTCAGACTGGGTGCCCTTTTTAGAAGAAGCATCAGAAGGATACACTTTTAACTAGAGCAAGATTTTTTTATGATAACTCAGCTCAAGAAGTTTCAAATTATAGAGTTGCAAGATCTAAAGGTCAACCAGTGTCCTTTTACATGTCAGCGTACATTATGGACGCAATCTACTTTGTGACTCATTTTCCCCTGATGAATTGGAGTTGGAACATAGCCTGCCCTAAACCCATTCACGACTATCACTCTGTGCTATGGGAAAAAAATGTTAAGGATGCATTTTACGAAATTTGTCATTTCATAGTAATTCCATTGCATAAAATGTTTTATGGCTGTGAACCCCCTCGCATTTCTGAGCCAGTCTCAGAAAACCCAAAAGCAATAGCCAACTGATTTGTTGATGAAAAATTCTCTTAGACTACAGTTTATGGGTGTTCAATCCCCCCTCATGTGCTTCCAAAATTCCTCCCGGACAGACTGGTATTGACGGAGGTAGCACACCAAATAGTGAAAGGTGGTATTGGAATAGAGCTAAAGGCAGCTCAAAAGAAGTCCTAGCCAATCTTCCTTGTACATATCGGGAAATTTTCATTGCTAAAAATAGGCAATTCTAAACCGGAAGCCGAAGCACTAGAAGAAGTTAAACTGGTAGATATCAAACATAGAAAGCATGACCCTTATCAATTAGTAAACAGACATTTGATGCACTGCAATATGAAAGCTTATGAACATGAAAAGTTTGTTTATGATGATATTTTCAAAGAAGTTAAAACTTATGAGGAGGTAGTGAATAGGGTACGGGCCTTATCACCTGACTTACAGACTGGTTTCATGTCCTTCCAAAGTCACAGGTGAAGTTTTTTTCCAAAGATTTTGCAGGATGAATCCACGACCCCTCCTCCAGAGTAGGAAGGGCCTCCCCCAGGTTTGAAACAGATTTACAGGATAAAGCAAATACAAAGGGAAAAATGAAGGAGATTGAAATGCCTTCACAAGAAACATAAGTTCCTCAGACAGAAAAATCAGAGGCAGGGAAAGGAAAGGAGTTGGAAATACCCTCAGAAATCCCTAAGAATATTCCCAAAAAAGTAGGAGGAATAGCATCGACGTAACTTGGAAGTCCCATTACTTCTTTGACTCCATTGCAGTCTACTTATGGAAATCCCCAAGAGGGAGCTCTATATGTTAGTGATCTTGAGCCTATTTCTAGGGATGAGATTTATTCCTCTGATTAATTTTTCAGTAAAAAGAGGAAGGCTATCCTGAAACATGAAATGCATCCAAGAGGAAACATGATGGTAAAAAAGCACAAGATCATTGTAGATGGACAAAAACTTGAAGAGGGGGAATTTGCCACAAAAATAGTAGGTACAATGGGAGCCTTAGCATCAACAAATTTATACTCTGTGGGTAATTTGAGAACTATGTTGCAGCAAAAAGATCAGATGATAGCTCATCTATAGGGTCAATTAAAGGATACTGAAAGAAATATCAGTCGGGAAATAAACAAGAGCCTAGAACGAGCCCAATTCAATGACATTCAAGAGATTCAAAAACTAAAAGCAAGCTTAGATGAAGAAAACCTGAAAATACAGGTCAATCAAGCACAGGTCCTACAACAAGAAGAAATAAATAAACAGTTACAAAATAAGATTAATTCCATTCAAAATCAAGTGGTAGAACTTGAAATCTTCCAAGCCCAGGTGTTGGAAATACATACAAAGATAGAAAAATAGCAACAAGGACTGTTCTTTAATCTGAAATTTATTCAGAATTACTTTCAGGAAACAAGTAAATCCTTGGAGAGTATTCTCCTAAAAGAAAGAGAAGTGAAAGCAGCCAGAACAACTTTTCAAAAAGCAGTGGCTCTTTCAACAAAAGTGGATGTTAGAGAGACTCAGAAGCTATTTGTTTCAGAGAAGATTAAAGGTGATATAATAATCAAAGTATGGGAGGCAAACCTTGCAGAAAACAAGAAAATAACCAGAGAGGCTAATGACGACTATCAAGGAATTTTCAACCTTTTAGAGAAGGCTTCATTAAATATTGGAAGAAACAACTGTCCAGGGTTGTTAGGAGAAATTAACATTGTTAAGCATCAGTTAATATTCAAGGAGGATCTAGAAGAAATTCAGGTAGAGATCCCATAAATAAAGGTCATCAATGTGCTCAAATTGACAAATGGATAGTGATGTCAAACTTAAAGTTACAAACTATTAAATTCATAAGAAATATAATCGAAGATCGTATGCCTGAACTACAGAGAATGTTCTTCTTATTTGAGTCAAAATATATCCCAGAAGCTCCCAAAGTTTTGGTGCAATTTCTGGGAAAATGTATTCCTTGTCTTAAGACAGAAGAAGGAAGTTCATCAACGCAGACATGAAATATTGTTTTGGATATTTTCATCACTAAAATAATAAATCAATTAAAATAGAAATGTAAACAGTTCAACATTGTTCATTCATGTAACCGTTAGTCATTAGAAATTAGTTAATCTCCAACGGGAAAAAGTTTTAGTGATCATGTATAAATATAATTTCACAAGACTGAGAAAAGGATTTTCGTTTTTTTTTGGGAGCCGATTGTATTAGAAGTTTTTCAATTTACAATGATATAGATAATGCAGAAGAGATTCTGAATTCTGTCACCTTGAAGCTATGTGTTCCTTCACTTTGTTTTCAATATCTTTCAATATCTTTTATTCCATGTCTTTCTAATGAATGATCAACTATAGTTTAATTCAAAATTCTACTGTAGTTTGAATTTATTTGATTATCTAATCATTTATAGTTTTTCCTCTATGATTTCTATCAACAGTTTCAAGACCTGTAGGTCTGTTGGATGGTTATATCTTATACTCCATTAGAAATTTTGTTTTTCTCCCCTTCTTCTGTTATGATATGAGATTCTTTCAAGATTAAAGCCTCATATTCTCCAACAGTGTTTCTTTGTTTTTATTTTAATATTCTCAAATTACTTCAAGTACAGGAAATGACCTTTATTGTTATTGTGTTATTATTTGGAGTTCCAAAATTTTTTTCTATTTCATCCCACAAAACTGAAGCAACAATTTCTAAAACTTTTTATAATTTAATAAAATTTTAATCCTCATGATTGTCCCAAGTAATAGACAACCTAACATAGAACCCGACATCAGGATCAAACTAGCATTGCTTTGAACTTATATAATACTATCCTGCAAACATCAAATTCCCAAGTCGAATTAGAATGTTCATGGGCAATTATTGAGAGAGAAATCAACATCCAAGAACAATGGGAAGATAGACAGAGATAGTTGAGAAACCAACTCTGATTTACCCTTCGTAATTGATTCTTACTCCTTAATTCTCTTTATTTTTCATATGCCTTGACAGTATACTTTAGAGCCTTAAAGTATAAACTCAGGAACAACAAGTGGTATGAACCCCAAGTATCACTGGACAAGAAGGTGAAGGTACGAAGGAAAAAGGTACTAGTTTATGAAGATTCTGATGCTTCTAAAATTGAGGATGATGGAACAACAACATCTAGTACACCTTTAGAGTTTTCCTATGAGGCCTATAAGATTGGCATACATGATGGACAGCTTGATGGCGCATATGGTGAAGTGTCCCAATCAACGGATGTTGAGGATTCAACATCATACCTTAGCAGTGGTGCTCATGATGAGGAAGGTATGCAAGAACCTAAGTATGATGAGGATTCAAAGTCTTATCATATATATGATCCATATGATGATGTAGGAATAATCATACCTAAAAGTGATGAAGACTGGGTATTTGAAAAAATGTTGTGGGATATGGATCCATATTTTCAAGAGCCATGCGTGGAGGATGACAAAGGAGAGGTGGGTTTTGGTAGTGATAGTGCACATGAGTCCAATAATTTGACAGGTCAATGTACGGTAAGTATAGGTTACATGGAATCATCTAGTGAATCAGTTGTTGTTGATGGGGATAGAATTCTTTCGAATGAAAGTAAATAAAAAATATCTTGTGTGACCACCCACACCATGTTGATGAAACTAAACAAAGACCCTTAGCATTACGTGATTTGGACCGATTATTGGTCACAGAGGAGAAAATTATACAAATGTTGACAAGGGAATATGGTGCTCACTAATTCATTGAAACTCTTATTTGGAAAAACAAGATGGAGGAGAGACAAAAAGAAGTTGCAAGTGGAGTCACTAGTGCGTAATTGTGCATAATCAAAGAAGCACTAGAGAAGATGAAATATGATTACTTGAAACTATTCATGGATAGGGACCTTGGTCTCAAGTTCGTTGAAGACAAGGAAAGGGAGGTTGAGGAGCTTTGTTACAAATTTAGTTTGGCACACTCTTCATCACTTATAGTGGAGACTCCATCATCTTTGGCAGTCATGACACATGAGAGAATGAGATACACTCATGATTTGAGGGAGGAGCCTCTTGTGACAATTTCGCATGAGGAGAATTCAAAGTTGCGGGTGTTGGAGGAGAGGTATGAAAAAAAGGGTTTTGACTATGCTCCTATTTTTCATTGTGGGGATTATGAGCCATTTATTTTAGAGATCCCACTAAATGCTCAAGGATTAACTATGTAGGATATAGTTTAGCACATTCCTTGTGGACCATCCCGCAAGGAAGTATATGCATCCATGGATTCGGTGCACAGGTATAGGATAGACATGGGAACGCTCTAGGATAGAAGTTTAGGAAACATCAGTAGAGTGATGGATATAGTAGTGCCTACAAGATACATGATGGTATAGGATGATTCAGTAATAGTTAATAGTATGCAAGGGTATTCATTGGCACACGATAGTGTACAATATATTTTTGGAGTGTTTACTCTAGGTAGACCTCCTGACAAAGTCCTCAAGCATACCATTGAGTTGAGGTTACCCAGGATCAATGAGTGGATGGGTGAGACTCAAGGAGAAGTATATCCATCGATGATCGATATTCATTTGGGATATCATCATATGAGGGCTATGGATAAGGATACTCATAGGTATACTTCCCAACTTCATTATGTGTCATTAGTCATGCCCTTAGGGTTGACCAACACACTAATCATTTTCCACTCTTGCAGGTAGTGGAAGAGGCATCTATTGCTATTATTTGATTCCCTCATGGTATATAGTAGGATATGAGAGGATTACTAGAGCTAGTTGGATGAGACAGGGGGAATTGTTTCCATAATAGAGGTATTACAATTGGACCATGTGATAAGTGCACAGGAGGAGATCCAGACTCTATTTGATTGATTCTCAAATATTTCAGTAGGCATTAGAAGTGGTGAAATTATAATTTGGTGGTGGGATCATGTCATTCATTGGAGTAATATTATACTTCAGGCGATGAGGATGATAGAAAGGTTTGTTTCAATGATTAGGCAGTGTCATTGTGGGGATGATGTGAGAGCATTTGTTGAGATCTGTTTTATATGGCAAGGTATATTCTCCTTCACAATACTCAGGATCAAGTCTATCTAGGGTTGGTATACTTTGAAGTCACTAAGATGTTTTGGCGAGACATGATCCAGGATAGCGATTTCAACTTAGGGGTCCAAGAGAGTAGAGTGTAGTTTGGTCATGGTGATTATATGGTCATGATTAGAGGAATGTAGTGACAACATGATGGTTTCCCTCGGAGATTATTTTGGGACTCAGGAACTAAAGTGTTTGATAGCACAACAGTTGATATAGATGACATGACCAATTTTCACTCTCTAGAGTTTAATCTTGAGGTGTTTAGAGATGGAATCTTGCAAGAGGGGTTTTCTGATGAGTTGGCTGAGTTTGTGCAGCTAATTATTGTCTGCTTTAACATTGATCTTGTATTAGCACCTTGTAGATTAGTGCCATGAGCAGAGAGTGTTTCACATCATCCAGGAAGGCCTGAGAGATTCTAGAATGGAGGGGCTTTGTGGATGATGTAAGGGAAGATATGAGGGAGTGAATGAATTTTTCAGCAAAGTAGCTCGGGGTGAAATCATCCCACGAGATTGATGCAGTCTTTGATCATCTCTAAGTAAGAGTGGGAGAGTATGTTGATAGATTACATCATAGGTTCACTGAGGGCACAGTGGGAAGATAGTATGTATGCAACAATTGACCATTTCATGCACTTCCCAGTGATTTCTTCGGAGTATGTAAAAACAAAGGTGACAAAGCTATATAGTGGAGATATTTTTGGAGTCCATGAGAAGCACAGAGTCACTACCAGTGATCGAGATAGAATTCCTCTTCTGATATTCAAGATTGTGTATGGAAATGGATTTATAAGTCACGATTTCTCCTAAATGCCTATGAAGGCCACTATCATGGTGGTAGGTTCATACCCTACATCCATTTCATATTGAAGTTCCAGGAGAGGAGATTGCATACTAAGCATGAAGTTCAGATGGTTATGAGAAGAGTGGTGCAGCATAAGCATGGCGGTCCCTTTTTTACACTAGCTTGGGACCCTGGGATTTCAATATTATATAGTTCAATAGCTGACATAGATGACAGAACCAATTTTTTATTTCATGAGATTGGTTCCCTAATAGAGAAGTTCATTAAGGGGTTGATAGATTTGTTGCAGTATCAATATTCTATACTTATCAATAGTATTCAGGATTCTTCTTATGCCAGTACCTTGTAAGAACACACGTTGAGCAAAGGATGCTTCACATCTTCCAGGGTGGCTTGGGACCTTGGTATAATTCTTAGTTTTAGTCTGGTTCAGTCGATGGAGTGTCAATTTTTTATGGCATTTCTTGAGGATAAGCAATATTTGGGAAGGGAGGACTGTAATGTCCCCATTTTTGGGTTATCTTATTCTGCAGTTGGGGAAAACTTATGAGGCTTACGTCATATCGGGTAGAAGAGTGAGATTATCTTATCGGTGAGCTCAGAGGGTATAGAGGAGCTATATTGGGCCCAAATCAGTCCATCTACCATTTTTCATCATCGGGATCACTTCCACACAGTCCATTCCTGGTTCGGTGAAATTCTCACGATTCCCATGAATTAAGGTTATTATTGAGCATAATTTAATTAAATGTACTAATGGTGTTATTTGGATCACATTATTGGAGGGAATACCTTGGCGTAGTATCTCGTTGGAACCAAAACTAAAAGGTTTAAAGGTTGGGATGATGAGACAGGGACTTCTGGCATCCGGGAAAGTCCTAGAAGCCAATTAATAACTCTTTGGCATTAAAAGGGAATTAATTAATTATTTAATATCGGAGCGGGAAAATAATATTTTTAAAAGGGTGGCATTGAGTAACAAGGTAAAAATGTGCTTGAGTGACTATTGAGTTAGTATAAGGGTATAAAGGGTCATAAAAAGGTCAACAAGAGAATAAAGGGATAATTAAGGGTGTTATTCATAGGGAAGAGATAATTCAAATTTCTTCATTGTGCTTCAGTGGGGATAATGTTTTTATCATTTGGAAATTGTTTCCTTCATTTGCAGTGGTCGATTTGGTGTGAGGATGATAATTTTGGTTTTTGATTGCATTCTAGTGTTTGGGGATAATTTTCCTTCATTTTTGGGCCAAGTTACTTACTTGGAGATCAACCCTTTCATTGTTGAGTCAGTTTTCTTTGTGGAGAGGCATTTTTATACAACAAAGGCTATTCCATTACCCAGATGGTGAGTTATATCCATAAAAGGGTGATTTTTTCTTAAAGGTTGATATTTCCATTATTGGGAAGGATCCATTCATTGTGGGTGGACGATTTATCTTGTTGGATGTTGAGAAAAAAAAAATTGGGTCAAGTTTCAAGTGGGAGGAATATGTGAGCTTTGTTGGGCACATTTTATATCTTAAGGAAAGGTTAAAAATGCCCTAGAATCAAGTCACGGGAATTGGGAGATTGCACTAGGCAACAGGTCGTTGATTCCAACAGTTGTGATAGTAGCAAGTTAACCTATTTCTCTCAGCCAATTATACATTTTGGCTTCGATGTGTCTCAGTCATAAAGTTGTGAGTTACTGTTATTAATAGACAAGTATAATTTATGTTATGTTTCCTTTACCATATCAGTTGTGATTTATGTTTCTTTTGTATGCTAGTTATTGCATATATTTTTTGTAAATAAAGGAACTTTGTCACATTTAAAATCGTATGAAAATCACCCATAACACTTGGAAAACTCAATAAAAATATCACAACAATAGATTGGGAGTTGTAACAGTGAAAATACACCTACATCCTAAGTGTTTGATTAAAGTCAACACTCAAAAAACACTCATATATTACTACAGTAGTGAGGAAAATTGTGTTAACAGTGGTTAGGAACATTACATAGTGCAACATTCATTTAAGGTTAAGCAATGTTGCATGTTGACATATTGTTAACCATGGTTTCCACATGTGATTATAACTCACCATTCATAAACTTCATAGTGTGCTAGCTATAGTTGACCATGTTGATTATGGTTAGTAATTGTTGTCTATGGTTGACCATGTTGATTATGGTTAGTTATTGTTATCTATTATTGACCATGTTGATTATGGTTAGTAATGGTTGACTATGTTTGACCATGGTCATTGCATTTAACAATGCTTTTCTATGGTAATGTCACATTGCAACATTCATCTTTGTTGAATAATGTTGAATTTATAAATTCCTCATGGTTGAATAATGTTGAATGAACATTGTCACATTGGTTGTCTCATTTCGATGTAAACCTTCATTGTCTTATGTTGAATTGCATCATTCTGAAATGGTTATCTCACATTGCGATGTTTATTTAGGGTTATGTCACCTTGTAACGTTCATTTAGGGTTATGTCATTTTGCAACGTTCATTCAGGGTTATGTCACCTTGCAACATTCGTTTAGGGTTAATGTTGAAATGTATCACCCCCCCTTCCTTTTGCATCCCCTTATTGGAATATTGTTGGTCGCCACATGTGATTATAACTCACTAGTCATAAACGTTGCATTACTTTAGCGATGGTTTACCATGTTCATTATGGTTATTAATGGTTTTCTATGGTTGACAATGTTGATTACGGTTAGTAATGATTGACCATGTTCATTTTGTTTAATCATGGTCTACTATGGTAACATTGCATTATGATGTTCATCTTGGTTGAATAATGTTGAATTTCTACATTCCTCAGTGGTTATGTCTCATTTCAATTTACATCTTCATTGTCATGTATTGAATTACAACATTCCTAAATAGTTATGTTGCATTGCAACATTCATTTAGGGTTATGTCACCTTGTGAGGTTCCTTTAGGGTTAATGTCTAATTGCATAATCCCTCCTTCCTTTTCCATCCCCCTATTGGAATATGTGTGCCAAATTAAATTTCATCCATAGTCAACCATTCAGAAACATCACACTAAGTTAGCTATGGTTGACCATGTTTCTTATGGTTAGTAATGGTTGACTATGGTGACTTCATTTAAACATGGTTTATTGTGGTATTATCTCATTGTCACTTTTACCTTGGTTGAATAATGTTGATTTTTTACATTCCTCAATGGTTGTCACATTTTGATGTACATATTCATTGTCTTATGTCAAAGACATTGAATGACTATTGTTGAGCATAGTTGACTATTGATGACCTTTAATATGGCATCCATATTCCAATAGGAGGGATGCAATTCATAAACATCGCATTGAAACATAATGCTAAAGGAATGTCACAAGGTGACATAACTGTAAATGAACATAATATTGTAACATAACCATTTATGAATGATGCAATTTGACATACTACAATGAATATGTACATTGCAATGTGACACAACCATTGAGGAATGTAGTTATTTGACATAAGTTACCCTTGAAAATACTATGTCACGGTATGATCATTTCGGTGAAACATTCATTTACAATTAAGAAATGTCACAAGATGACATTATGTTAACCATGGTTTCCACATGTGATTGCAACTCACCCTTCATAAACTTTGCACTGAGTTAGCTATGGTTGACCATGATGATTATGGTTAGTAATGGTTGTCTATGGTTGACCATGTTCATTATGGTTAGTAATGGTTGATTATGGTTGACCATGTTCATTGCATTTAACAATGGTTTTCTATGGTAATGTCACATTGTGACATTCATCTTCATTGAATAATGTTGAATTTCTACATTCCTCAATGGTTGTGTCTCATTTTGATGTACATCTTCATTGTCTTATGTTGAATTGCACCTTTCCTAAATGGTTATGTCACATTGCGATGTTCATTTAAGGTTATGTCACCTTGCGAGATTCACTTATGGTTATGTCATTTTGTGATATTCATATAAACATGGTTTACTATGGTATTGTCTCATTGTGACATTTATCTTGGTTGCATAATGTTGATTTTTTACATTCCTCAATGGTTGTCACATTTCAATGTACATCTTCATTGTTGAGCATGAATGACTATGGTTGAGCATAGTTGACTATGGATGACATTTAATATGGCCCCCGTATTCCAATAGGGGGGATGCAATTCATAAACTTTGCATTGAAACATAACGCTAAAGGAATGTCACAAAGCGACATAACCATAAATGAACATCATAATGTGATGTAACCATTTATGAATGATGCAATTTGACATAATAAAATGAAGATGTACGTCATAATGTGACACAACCATTGAGGAATGTAGTTATTTGACATAAGTTACTCTTGAAAATGTTGTTACAGTGTGGCGTTCATTTAGGGTTTTGTTACAATGCAACATTCATTTAGGATTAAGCAATGTCACAAGATAACAAATTGTTAACCATGGTTGCCACATGTGATTATGACTAACCATCCATAAAATTTGCAATGAGTTAGCTATGGTTGACCATGCTGATTATGGTGAGTAATGGTATTATGTGATTGACCATGCTGATTATGGTTAGTAATGGTTGACTATGTATCCATGTTCATTACATTTAACCATGATTTTCAATGGTAATGTCACATTGTGACATTCATCTTAATTGAATAATGTTGAATTTCTACATTCCTTAATGGTTGTGTCTCATTTCAATGTACATATTCATTGTCTTATGTCGAATTACATTATTCCTAAATGATTATGTCACATTGTGATGTTCATTTAGGGTTATGTCAACTCACGACATTCATTTAGGGTTATGTCATTTTGTGATGTTCATTTAAGGTTATGTCACCTTGTGACATTCCTTTAGGGTTAATGTTGATACATCATTGCTCCTTTCTTTGGCATCCCCCTATTGGAATAGTGTTGGTTTCCACATGTGATTATAACTTACTATTCATAAACTTCGCAATGGGTTAGCTATGGTTTACCATGTTGAATATGGTTATTAATGGTTTTCTATCGTTGACCATGTTGATTATGGTTGACTATGTTCATTGCATTTAACCGTGGCTTACTGTGGTAATGTTGCATTATGATGTTCATGTTCGTTGAACATTGTTGAATTGTTACATTCCTCAATGGTTGTGTCTCATTTCAATTTACATCTTCATTGTCTTATATCGAATAACACCATTCCTAAATGGTTATGTCACATTATGACATTTATTTAGGGTTGTGTAACCTTGTGAAATTCCTTTAGGGTTAATGTTGAATTCCATCATCCTCATTTCCTTTTGCATCCCCTATTGGAATATGGGTTCATTGTGTTTAACCATGGTCTACTATGATAATGTTGCATTGTGACGTTTATCTTTCATGAATAATGTCCAATTTCTACATTCCTCAATTGTTGTGTCTCATTTCAATTTATATCTTCATTGTCACATATCAAATTACATCATTCTTAAATGGTTATTTCACCTTGTGACGTCCATTTAGGGTTATATCATTTTGTGGCATTCATTTAAACATGATTTATTATGGTATTATCTCATTGTGACTTTTATCTTGGTTGCATAATGTTGAATTTTTACATTCCTCAATGGTTGTCACATTTTGATGTACATCTTCATTGTCTTATGTCGAAGACAATGAATGACTATGGTTGAGAATAATTGACTATGGATGACCTTTAATATGGCACCCATATTCCAATAGCATGTATGCAATTCATAAACATCGCATTGAAACATAATGCTAAAGGAATGTCACAAGGTAAAATAACCATATATGAACATTATAATGTGATGAAACCATTTATGAATGAGAGAATTCCACATAATACAATGAATATGTATGTCACAATGCAACACAACCATTAAAGAATGTATCTATTTGACATAATTTATACTTGAAAATGTTATGTCATAGTGCAACGTTCATTTAGGGTTATGTCACAGTGCAACATTCATTTAGGGTTAAGCAATTTTGTAAGCTAACATTTTGTTAACCATGGTTGCCACATGTGATATGACTCACCATTCATAAAAATTTCACAGAGTTAGCTATGGTTAACCATGTTGATTATGGTTAGTAATGGTTTTCTATGGTTGACCATGTTGATTATAGTTAGTAATGGTTTACTATGGTTGACCATGTTCACTGCATTTAACCATGGTTTTCTATGGTAATGTCACATTGTGGCATTCATGTTCATTAAAAAATGTTGAATTTCTATGTTCCTCCATGGTTGTGCCTCATTTCGATGTACATGTTCATTGTCTTATATCAAATTACATCATTCATAAACGAATATGTCACATTGCGATTCTCATTTAGAGTTATGTCACCTTGTGACGTTCATTTAGAGCTATGTCATTTTGCGACATTCATTTAGGGTTATGTCACCTTGTGACATTCCTTTAGGGTTAATGTTGATGCATTGTTTCCCCTTTCTTTTTCATCCCCCTATTGGAATAGTTTTGGTTGCCACATGTGGTTATAACTCACTTTTCATAAATTTCACACTAAGTTAGTTATGATTTACCATGTTGATTATGGTTATTAATACTTGTATATGGTTGACCATGTTAATTATGGTTAGTAATGTTTGACTATGGTTGACCATGGTCATTTCATTTAACCTTGGTTTATTGTGGTAATGTCACATTGTGGCATTCATGTTCGTTGAACAATGTTCAATTGTTACATTATGTTTTTGTTGTGTCTCATTTCAATTTACATCTTCATTGTCTTATATTGAATTATATCATTCCTAAATGTTTATGTCACATTATGACATTTATTTAGGGTTATGTCACCTTGTGACATTCCTTTAGGTTCGTTATCCTCATTTCCTAGGGATAACTAAGGAGATGATGTCTCAAGTCCCTCAGGTTGTAGACATGGAGTACCAAGAGGCATATGGATGACATTGTCCACTTGCATAGACAAAGGCCCACCTCACCACCAAAGGTATCAGGTTCATCATGGGGGTATCCACCATATCAGATGGCTTCCGGAAGACATAGGTTATTTCTCCATGAGGCAAAATTCAGGTATTATGGTGAGTGTCATTTCAATATTTGAGGCATTTGAGCTTATTGCATTTAAAACTACTTTTTGTTATGTAATGTCTCCTTGAAAATTATTCTCTTTTCCCTGTTTCACCTTGGTGGTTGAAATTGTGCCCTAGTAAGTGGTCACCCTTATGGATAGGTTTTATATTGGGGGGTCCCCTTGACAGGTCATTGTACCATTCCCAACCATAATTTCCACTTTCCACACTTCATCCCCTCATACCCTTATCTTTTGGGATTTTAGGGTGTACTGACCCAAGAAGGGATTGTCCCTCATTTCATGGGAAGAAGGTGCTAAAGGCCCAGAGGGAATGTAGTTGGAAAAATATAAAATCCATATTATGAACCTTTCAAATGATTTCTGATGTAGGATAATCGCTCCACCTCAGCGAATGCGCCAGCACACAGACATGCAATGGAGAAAGGAAGAGGAATTAAATGTCCCATTTTTTTAAATTTGAAATAATTCTATACGGATTTTTGTGCTATAAGGTTGTAAATGTCGGGTCATGCCTTTGTATAGGTAGTGGTTGGATTTCAATTAAAATGTTTCTTGTAGCAAGCCCAGATCATAGTCAGGTCTCGGTAAACATTTATGAAAACTTCAATGTAATAGATGAGGTTAGGTGAGAGAGGATGAGCTTGTAGAGCCCCTCTTTTGTAAGGAGATCTTGTATTAGATTTCATAAGGCAGATAGGCAGAGGATCATAGAGAGGTCTAGGTAGAGAGGCCTTAGTAGGTAGAATAGTTCTGGGGGAGAGAGATTTAAAGAACTGGGACTTAGTTACAGTCCATTTTTTGTAAATCATCTGTATGGACACACAGAGATAATAGAAAAGCAGTTTTTCCTACATATCATGTTTTTATGTATTCTTTATATGTTTTTATGCTTTGTCATGTTTTGAATGCATAACTAGTGAAGTATTTCATGAGTTTCAATTGTTTCTCGTCTTTGAGTTTCTGAGTGCAAGGAGTGCACACAGTCTGCAAAGAGTGTGTTGACAGAGGTTTGACCTCAAGGGAAAGCTTAGGAGGGATATCGTTGGAGCTTCATCAAAGGAAGTTCAAGGAGTGCATGGGAAGAACTCTTTATCAAGTTCAGAGAGAACCAGAGTTACTGAGGACTTTGTAGAGCTCTGCCAGGGGGGCATTGAGCCAGTGCAAGTGTGCAAAGAAGAACTCTTTGTCGATTTCAGGAGAAACTGAGTTGTTGAACACTCTGTGAGGAAAATATCTACAAGGAGTGCATTGAGCAGAAGAATGCCAGGAGGGAGAGGAGTATATCTTGTTCAAGGAATAATTTGAATCTGAGTTTGACAAAATCCCAAGGATGCAAGGTCTGCATGGGAGATCAAAATCTTCGAGGAGAACAAGCTCAAAATGAATAACGCAAGAAGTGCATATGAGATAGACTTGTTCCAAGTCCATAAGATCAAAGGAGAGATAAAATTGTTAGAAGAGAGAAGTGAGACCAAGATTTGGGTTCGTGAGAAGAAGTTCAAAGGACGATACCTTTCGAACATTGATAAAATATTCTAAGTTGTGAGAAGGTGGAAGATCAGGAGGAGGAGCGACAACAACCATCTGATCGGTTGTGGAGAATAACCTGGACCGTTAGATCTACATCCAGGCAGAGAATAAATGAGTGCAGAGGAAACAGATCTCAACCGTCAGATCTAATCACGTGGACCAATAGTTGTTGGATCCATAGGAACGTGCATGAGTTTTAACCCTTTGGAGTTGCGTAGGAAAGAAGGATTTGTGAGGTCGTGAAGTCTCGACATCATCAGAACCATCCATCGGAAGGGATCCATGGCAAGAGATCAATGTTTCACTGACTCGCAGATCATAGAATTCAAAGGACCGACTTGTGAGAATTCACATAGCGCAAACTCACGAAAATATCACAGTCGTCGATCGAGGAGAGATCTGGACCGTTGATTTTCCAAGAAAAATTTTGGGATATCGGGGATCGGGAGTAGAAAGGTGAAGGATCCTATGATTTTGCAAAACGTGAAATCCTGATATGTGAAGAGGAGATCTAGACCGTTATATCCAGAGGAGTGTGAGCCGTCAGATTTAGACGCCCTAAAATATCAGAAATTCAGAAGTTGGGGATGTGAAGGAAGTTGTGACTTGGAAGTTGCAAGTCGCGAAAATCCGATCCTGTGAAAGGAGAATCTGGACCATTGGATCAAGAAGGGATATGTGTCAACGGGCTGGGAGATATAGAAGGATGTGGAGGTTGAAGAGTTGAAACAATCGAATCCTGAGGAGCCAAAGAGTCGAAATTCATCTATGTGAAGAAGGATACGCGGTGCCAGATCTAGAACTCTAGAAGAAAGTGGAGGCGAAAAGGTCCGAAGACCCAAAGGGAATCTTGGTCATTGATCAAGGAAGGAGTCATAGGACCATTGATCTGGTTGAGGAGGTCAAGGTCCCAAAGCAAGAGAATGAACATTGATATGGGAGGTACGTGTCAGTAGATCTTCCACTTCGGGAGATACCGAGTCAGCAGAGGCAAGAGATTGAGATTTGAGATCTCAGAAGTCCGGAGGCCCAGAGGAGATCTCAATCGTTGATCGAGTAGAGGGTCGTTGGACCATGATATGGGTTGAAAAGGTCAAACATTTGAGAGTGGAACAGGGTCATTGATTTACAGGACAAGTGTCTATAGATCGTTAACCCCAAGAAATTGACATATGGGATGAGCTGGGTTTGATATTTCAAACACCTGAAGGACGAAGTTGCGAAAGAGGTCACAGTTGTTGATCCGTAGATGGAAAGGGCACAAGTTTGAAGCATTGATTTGGACGCTATGGTCAAGATCGTGAGATCGATGATCCCATGTCATTGCAGGGATAGAAGTTGCGAGGAGGTTAAGGAATCAAAGGCGGACTGCAATTTGAACCATGGTTTCGTCTGGAGGACACGTGTAGGCTGGAGGAGGATTGCGAGGTGAAAAGAGGGTTGGTATAAAACCACTCTTTCCCCCACCTGCAATTGTGCATTAGTAAAAGGTCACAACCCAAATTCACATGAGAGAAGAGGCTAGTGAAGAGGAGCTAGCACCCAAAAATTGAGAAGCACTAGAACGCACAAACAGAAGGTGTGGGTATCACAAGACCTGCGCCAAATGAAGTAAAGGGGCATGTGTGTAAATTATGGGTTCATTCAGGAGCCTACAGAGTCAATCTAACTCAACACTTGGAACGATCTAGAGATTGGGAGGTCGCAGAACCCTGAAGGGGAGGGGGGGCTGCATCAAGTGGTATCAGATCTCTACATCTTCGTCTATAGACTTCAGTTGAAGGATATGGTTTGACTACATCGAGTAGTACCAAGAGATGAAATTTTTCTTGCAAGCAATAGGCAAAGGTCGAGACGGTGAAAGGAGATGACTTGATAACATCAGGTGGTATCATAAACAGGATTTTGTCTGTAGACAATAGGTAAAAGGAGGGCAGAGTATTGTTGCTTTGTAAGAAGGTTGTTGCATGGACACAACAAAAAAAAATTAAACAGTCGGGTGAGTTGTAAGAGAAGATGGAGGTGCTCTTGGATGAAGAGTAATCCATAGACTTTCCAAGAGGGAAGGAAAGAGGTGGAAATGGCTATTGAAGGCCATAGACATGGTCAAAGAGGAGGTCGCAAGAAGAAATGCAATCCAAAGATGGATCTGGAGTTCAATCAGATAAAATCACAAATGGAGGAGCTTGCATTTAAAATGCACCAGGATGAAAAAGTGCATTGGGTGTATGAGTGGCCCATGAAGAAGAAGGTGAAGTGGCCAATAAAGAGATTGCTTGTCAGAGGACAATGAAGGCTGATGAGAAGGTGGTGGAGGCATACTGAAATACTCAGTGACATGGAGGAGGAAATGATTCACATCTGTGAACCAGAGACTTGGAGAAATATCATCGATGAGGAGGAGAAGAGGTCAGATGAAGATCTCGTAAACTGCCAAGTGGGCAGAAATGGACTTTCAAGTTGCCAGGTGGGAAATGGAAAGAGACTAGGTGGAGGTATCGTATGATTCCAGGGAAGAAGTCTCGAAAGTTTAGATTACCAGGTGAGCAACGAGATGGGATCGGTTGATCTCATAGACGGCCAGGTGGGTATTAGAGAATCTCCAAATTGCCAGGTGGGCAGGGGGAAAGGAATGAGACTGTCTAAAAGTCTCAGGAGCTTAGAAGTGAGTTAAAGCTAGCAAAGAGTGTTGATAGATTCATGTGGATTTACAGACCATGTGAATGAAGATGATGAGAAGTTAAATACTTCCATCATGGAGGAGGAGGATCAAAGGAGCATTCTAATTATTGGGGGAATTTGGATATTCCTACTAGATAGCCCAATTGAGGTCGAAGGATGTGTTGCAGATACAACATTAGAAGAAGGAAAGCCAGTGGTGACTATCATGATCAAGGAGAAGATATCATAAGCTTCCCAAGGAGAAGAGGAAGAAATGGAGCAGACATTGATGTCTACCCGAGCAGAATAATATGAGCATTCAGAAGAATGACTCGAGATTTTCAACCAAGAAGCTGAACAAGAAATGACTGCAGCATTGGAGCTTGCAGCAGAAGAGGAAGTATATAGCATGGAATTTGCTTATCTACATGAAGGAACTGGAAGACCTAGAGCGACGGGTAATGGTGAAAATCTTTCACATCCAACAAATCAAGTTGGAAACAAATGGAGGAGCATACCAGCCAGAGGAACTATTGGAAGGAGTTGGAGATATGCTAGCAGAAGAGGAGCTGACAAAATCAAATTTGTCAGAAGAGGAAGTCGAGCAACAGCTTGGTGATGAGACTTTGGAATTGAAATTTGTAGTAGAGTGGCAACTTGATTCCAGAAAGGGAGATAAAAAAAGCAAGGGGGACCAAGATTATCCACCCATTGATAAAGAAGAGTTGCAGCAGAGAAGACTGCATAAGAAGAACAATCCACTGGAGAAGATAGACAGAGTAACATAAGAGATCAAGAAGCTAATGTTGAGGTTAAAAGAAGTGGTTAGCAAAGCACAGATAAACAAAAGAGAGCCTTCCATAGCAGTGGGGAAGAAGGATAAGAAGAAGATGCAGAAGTAGCAACAACATAGCTGGAGAGAAGAAAGAGGACAACTCCAGAAGAGAATTTGGGATACAGGTGGATTTCAACACTGGAGAAGAGGAGATCATGAGCAGGAACTCATGTTTTTCCTAGCAGGGGAGTATGATGCAGGAGCATCGCTCCACCTCAATGAATGCACCAGGACGTAGACACACAATGGAGAAAGGGGGAGGCATTAAACCTTCCATTTTTTAAAATTTGAAATAATCCTATACAGATTTTTGTGTTGTAAGGTTATAAATGTCGGGCCATGCCTTTGTACAAGTAGTGGTTGGATTTCATTTAAAATATTTCTTGTAGCAGGCCCATATCGTAGTCAGGTCTGGGTAAAAATTTATGAAAACTTCAATGTAATAGATGAGGTTAGGTGAGAGAGGACGAGCTCGCAGAGCCCCTCTTTTGTAAGGAGATATTGTATCAGATTTCATAAGGCAGATAAGTAGAGGATGATAGAGAGGTCTGGGTAGAGAGGCCTTAGGAGGTAGAATAGTTCTGATGGAGACAACTTGAAAGAACTGGGACTTAGTTACAATCCAGTTTTTGTAAATCATCTGTATGGACACACAGAGATAATAGAAAACCAGTTTTTCCTGGATATCATTTTTTTATGTATCCTTTAGATGTTTTTATGCATTTTCATGATTTGAATGAGTAACTAGTGAATTATTTCATGAGTTTCAATTGTTTCTCATCTTTGATTTTATGAGTCCAAGGAGTTAACACAATCTGCAAAGAGTGCATTGACAGAGGTTTAACCTCAAGGGAAAGCTCAGGAGGGATAGCGTTGGACCTTCATCAGCGGTAGTGCAAGGAGTGCACGGAAATAACTCTTTATCGGGTTCAAAGAGAAACAAAGTTACTGAGGACTCTGTAGAGATCTTCCAGTTGAGCATTGAGCCACTGCAAGTGTGCACAGAAGAACTCTGTGTCGAGTTCAGGAGAAACATATTTGTTGAACACTCTGTGAGGAAAATATCTACAAGGAGTTCATCAAGCAGAAGAATGCCAAGAGGGTGAGAAGTATCTCTTGTTCAAGGAATACTTCGAATCTGAGTTTGACGAAATCCCAAGGATGCAAGGTGTGCATGGGAGATCGAAATATCCGAGGAGAACAAGCTTAGAAGGAATAATGCAAGAACTGCAAATGAGATGGACCTGTTCCAAGTCCATAAGCTCGAAGGAGAGTTAACACTATCAGAAGAGTGAAGTGATACCAAGAGTTTGGTTCGCGAGAAGAAGTTCAAAGGCTGAGACCTTTCGAACATTGAAAAAATATTCTAAGTTGTGAGAAGGTGGAAGTTCAGGAGGAGGAGCGACAACAACCATCTGATTGGTTGTGGAGAAGAACCTAGACCCTTAGATCTACATCCAGGCAGAGGAGAAATGAGCACAGGGGAAATAGATCTCAGTCGTCATATATGAGCACATGGGCCAACAACAATTAGATATAGAAGAGCGTGCATGAGTTTTAACCCTTTGGAGTTGCATATGAAAGAAGGCTTTGCAAGGTCGCAAAGTCGCGAAATCATCGAAACCATCCATCGGAAGGGACGTCTGGCAAGTGATCAATGTTTCACTGACTCACAAATTAGAGAAGTCAAAGGACCGAATTGTGAGAATTCGCAAAGCGCGAACTCACGAAAAGATTGCAGTCATTGATCGAGGAGAGATCTGGATTGTTGATTGTCTAGGGATAATATTGGGATATCGGGGATGGGGAGAAAAAAGGTGAACGATCCTCTGATTTCATGAAACATGAAATCCCGATACACGAAGAGGAGATATGGACCGTTAAATCTAGAGGAGCGTGAGCCATCAGATTTGGACGCCCTGAAATATCATAATTTCAGAAGTTAGGGATGTGAAGGAAGTTGTGACTTGGAAGTTGCAAGTCGTGAAAACCCGATGCCATGAAAGGAGAATCTGGACTATTGGATTTATAATGGATACGTGTCAATGGGTCGGGAGATCTAGAAGGAGGCGGAGGTTGAAGAGTTGAAACAGTCGAAGCCCAAAGAGCCGAAATTCATTGATGTGAAGGAGGATACGTGGTGCCAGATCTATAACTCCAGAAGAAAGTGGAGGCAAAAAGGTCCAAGGACCCAGAGGGAATCTTAGTCATTGATCAAGGAAGGAGTCGTAGGATCGTTGATCTGGTTGAGGAGGACAAGGTCCTGAAGCAAGAGCATGACCATTGATATGGGAGGTACGTATCAGTAGATATTCCACTACGGGAGATACCCAGTCAACAGAGGTGAGATTTTGACATTTGAGATGTCAGAAGTCAGGAGGCCTGAAGGAGATCTCGATCGCTGATCGAGGAGAGGGCCATTGGACCATTGATCTGGGTTGAAAAGGTAAAACATTTGAGGGTGGAATAGGGTCGGTGATTTACGTGATAGGTATTTGTAGATTGTTAACTCTAGGAAATTGACATACGACAGGAGATGGGTTTGATATTTCAAACACCCGAAGGTCGGAGTTGAGAAAGAGATCACAGTCATTGATCTAGGAGGAATAGATCTGATACATAGATGGAAAGGGTGCAGATTTGAAGCGTTGATTTGGACGATATCATCAATATCATGATATAAACGATCATGTGTCATTGTAGGGATATAAGTTGCGAGGAGGTTAAGGAATCGAAGCCGGGCCGCAATTTGAACTGTGGTTTTGTCTAGAGGACACATGTAGGCTAGAGGAGGATTGTGGGGTGAAAAGAGGGTTGTTCTAAAAACACTCTTTCCTGCGCTCGCAATCATGCATTAGCACAAGGTCACAGCCTAGATTCACATGAGAGAAGGGGCTAGTGAAGAGGATCTAGTGCCCGAAAATTGAGAATGCTAGAACGCACTAACAGAAGGTGTGGGTATCATAGGACTTGCGCCAAACAAAGGAAAGGAGCCTGTGTATAATTTATGGGATCATTCAGGAGCCCGCAGAGTCAATCTAACTTGACACATGGAACGATCTAGAGACCAGGAGGTCGCAGAACACCGAAGGGGAGGGGGGGAAGCATCACTTTCCCAAACAGGTCTTGAGAAAAATGAAATGTTTTTCCTAAAAATCAAAGACTTGTAAAAGAAAACACATATGTATAAACATCCCACTTGTTGGGATATAAATAAGTGCATTACAAGCTTGAATACACCCCCATGGCACTCTGTGTACCTCTCCCTTCAAGTGACACCATGGTACTTCCCCCCAATCTAATCGAATAACCCATAGGGAATACCCATTGTTTGGACCTTAATTAATTAATGGAAATAAATGGGATTGGAAAAATTATGTATTGAAAACCAATGTGGAACACACCCTCTACAAAGGAACCCATAAATGAAAGACTATGATCCCTTGTATGTCATTAACCCCATGCCCAAAAGTATTTTCCCCATCCATGCCAGCTTCTCCACATGACCTAGATAGGGGTCCACTTGGGAAACACTCCTAGACTTAAGGTATAATTCACCCAATAGGTCGCTTTGTCAACCCTACCATACCTAAACTTGTCAAATTGCATAGGGTATTTGAGCACTTGTTTAGTTTGATGAGGTGATTTTTGATGCACATGCTTAGGTGTCTCTTTTATTGATTTGATTTACTTATCATGATGCATTGGACTTGACATCATTGGAGGGCATATTCATTGTCTTTGCAGGACCCAATTGGTGGACAGTTTTTGAATAACAAGCCTAGCTTAGGCTTCCTTGAGGCTTGAGGCCTATAGGTTGGATACCATGACCCACACCTTGGGAAAAGAAGGAAGATGAATTTTTCATTTGGAGGAAAAAGGAGACACCATAGAGGACCTTAAATATCCCCTACTAGCCCAACATTTGGATTCTTGAGGCCAAAACTTCACACTTGGAGGGCTTGACATCACCCTAGGGCTAGGGTTTGTTGGTAGAGATGAACACTTGGAATTTTTTAGGAACAAGACCCTTTGCATGAAAAATATTATCCTAGTGCATGAGGGAGGAGTCTTTGGAGGCCCAACGATTCATCCCCAATCTCAACATCCACCTAAAAGTTCCAAAACGTCACCCTAGAGAGGGATGATGTCATACTAGGGTTTCTTATGTGCAATTTTTAAAAGTTAAATTTGAATTGATGATGCAAAGGGGAAAAATAAGGGTTGTTGACCCCTTATTTTTTGGTTTACCCTAAAGTTCAGTGGAAAAACTCTTTTTAGGAGATTTGTATAAATAGAGATGAAACTCTTGTCATTTTATCATAGCATTCTCACTTGGAGAAAGGCTCCTTGGCTGAAATTTGTGCCATATTAAGGAAATTTTATCTATCTCTCTTGATACTATCTCATGTGATGATTTTTCTTGGCTATTGCATGAAGAAGTAAGGCTCCATCTTTCTTGGAGGTTATTTCTTTCTTTTATGGTGGAATTTTCTTGGTTAAAAGGTGTGTATCTTATTAATTCTTGGACTAGGTAAGGAATCTCTCTTGTTATTGCTTCTTTTATTGGTTGCAAGGTTAATTTTTTAATATTTTTGGGAGTGTAAGTGCACACAACCCCACTAATCCCATCATAGTTGTCTTGGAATATTGTTTTTCACAAATGAATACTATGAAAAGTAAAGGGTTACACCCTCCTAGGTTTTTCCTAGCTAATTTCTCTTGCCTTGGGAGTAAAAGGGCTTACACCCCCAAGGAAGTAGAACAACTAGATATTTCATTTAAAAGACTCCATAACCCAATAGTTAAAGGCACTAATCTTTTGTATTGGAGAAATAAAATCATTGCATTGGGACACGTGGAATCATGAGATATTGAAATTGTTTAAATTGGAATCTTTTCTATATGCTTAAAGCTAGATAAGGCCACTATGGCGTCTTTTTTCTCAAAGGATTTATTGCTTCTGTAATAATTTTATGCTACAACCATTAGGGCTGCAGAAAAACACTTCACAACTTTCAAATTTACTCATTTTCTAACCATCAGAATTTGCTAGAAAATTACCAAATTTATCTACTAGTTGTTGTGCCTCTTTTGGGCGGTTTACTTGCAATTTTCAATGGTTGGAAATCTTTGTTGTACAAATTGTATGCTACACCCATAAGGATTCAGTAATATCTCTTCAACCCTTGTACCTAACACCCTTTAATTGTTGCTAAAGTCTTGTGCTATCATACTTGAGTCACACTAGTAATTGCTAGTTGATCTCTTGCATATTTTCTTGGATTATAGTGACTTGTTTAGAATACCTTTTATTCATTTCATTGCTAATATATATAAATATATACTACTCCTAATTGGGACAAAAAGTTTCACTTTCTTGTCCATTGGGTTATTGGGCTTATATCTTGTGTTTTCTTCTATCTTGGGTAGGTACAGTGTAACGCACCCACTACCATAATCAAATTTTTCGTTGCTTTCTGCAGAATCAAAGCCCCTGGAATATCTACGGAGGCCTAGCGTAAGCTAGCTCTTTCTCTGTCTACTCCCATGTGATCATGGGTCATGATCACATGTCGAATAACCATGGAGCCTCTCAGTAATTTGTGACTCAGTGCTACAAAAATGTCGAATCGTTCGACTTTGTAACCGTTGAACCCCGACAGGGCTAGCGACTGGCCAATAGGGACGAATCCAAATAGGATTAGAAAATGGCCAATAGGAACGGGCCCTGTCATGCGGTTGAGTGGAGTATAGGTGGCAAGAGAGAAGCACAACACGATGGGCAACGTGACAGGAGATAGGTCCCACTTCACACGCCACACCATTCCGGACTCCCCCCCATTAAAGGCAGAATGGCAAGGGGGGTCCGAAATTCGGCTGAGAACCATTGATCAAGGTGAATAAATCCTGAACATTCAAGATTTGTTCGTTTGATTCCAGACCCCCCCCCTCATCGCTAAAGGAAGAACAACAAGGGGGCTCTGGAATGAAGCCTCAACCGTAGATCTAGGTGGGTGGACTCTGGTCGTCCAGATATGCTCACCACTTACCCTAAGGCACATGCTTGCCCCAGCTTAAAGTCGACATCTCTTCCTCACATCTGATGGTCATTATAGACCCTGAGATCCTCCGAAAGAATCTCATCCGTTCATCGGGACTTATCATCACGAGAGTCCGAACTCTCGACCATGGGACTCCCAAATTCTCGATCCCTGGTTTCCCGATGTTGTTAATCTCTTGACACATAGCCTCCTTAAATCGGACAGTCCAGATCTGTCTCAAGGTTTCCACCATGGAAAGTATCGATCTCGTCACTAGGACTCCCGAGTTTACGATTCACGATTTCCCGAAATTGGAAATCTCACGACACGTGGCCTCCTTAAATTGGACAGTCCAGATCTGTCTCGGGGTTTCCACCATGGAAAGTATCGATCTCTCATCACCAGAACTCCTGAGTTCGAGATTCCTGATTTCCCGAAATGGAAAATATCACGACACGTGGCCTCTTTAAATCGGACGGTCCAAATCTGTCTCGGGGTTTCCACCATGGAAAGTCTCGATCTCTCATCACCAGAACTCCTGAGTTCACGATTCTTGATTTCCCAAAATGGGAAATCTCACAACACGTGGCCTCCTTAAATCAGATGGTCCAGATCTGTCTCGAGGTTTCCACCATGGAAAGTCTCGATCTCTCGTCACCAGGACTCCCGAGTTCACGATTCTCGATTTCCCGAAACGATAAATCTCACGACACGTGGCCTCCTTAAATCG
>JZKD02S1734434.1:674490-685415 GCA_000966675.3 Picea glauca
GTTACCTTATGCTCTGATACCAGTTGTTAGAAAAACAGGACCGCGGAGCAATAAAATAAAACAAATGCAGAAACAAAACACATAAGACACACAATACAAGAGAGACACATATTTATGTGGTTCACCCAGTGTGGGCTATGTCCACCAGAGAATTTTCCAGGTCCTTCATTTATTATTATCCAACAAATGAAGGGATACAATCTACAACAAAACCCGTTGTAACTTCCTCTTCTTTCTCTCATAATCTCCTCTCTCAGAATAAAATATTCACCATCAACTATATCCGCGATACATTTCCCTCATAAAAGAGGGTTCCCTTCTAGGGAAAAAAACCCTAACATAATCTCTACCATTAGATCTGCGACCTTATAATGAACGGTCCAGACTTACAATGAAATTACAATATACTTTTACAAGGCAATTTTTGCTTCGAGGGCTTCACCCCCGAACCCCCACTTGCCCCAAGACCCCCCAATCGGGGGGATAACCCCCCCAGACCCTGCAGAGGGGGTACCCCCCCTCTTCACTCCCCCGCGTGGAAGAGTGTACATACTTCTGGGGTGTAAATACTTCATGGAGTATAAACACGGCTGAAATCGAGGACCTCTGAATTTGGAAGATAATCAGGCTCCACAACCAACAGGGTTGTAAAAATTATATGGATGAGGGTCCTCCTTGGATGGTGGCACACAAATGACAAATAAGTGAAATAATAAAAACCAAAGGAAAGAACAAACTACCCAATGAATAATTTGCTGCAAGAAGTTTAATACTTAAAATATCATTTCAAGGCATTAAACATGTATCAAAAACACAATTACTCCCTCAGGTTGCTATAAAAACAAATCTTCACCAAGCATTAGCTATTTTCAAAGGTTGAATATCAATAAATACAAGTTATACAATAGTTATAAAAAAAACAAGGGGGACCAAGATTATCCACCCATTGATAAAGAAGAGTTGCAGCAGAGAAGATTGCATAAGAAGAACCATCCACTGGATAATATAGATAGAGTAATAGAAGAGATCAAGAAGCTGATGTTGAGGTCAAAACAAGTGGTCAGCAGAGGACAACTAAACAAAAGAGAGCCTACCATAGCAGTGGGGAAGAAGAAGAAGAAGATGTAGAAGTAGCAACAACATAGCTGGAGAGAAGGAAGAGGACAACTCCATAAGAGAATTTGGGATACAGGTGGATTTCAACATTGGAGAAGAGGAGATCATGAGTAGGAGCTCATGTTTTTCCTAGCAGGGGAGTATGATGCAGGAGCATCGCTCCACCTCAGTCAATGTGCCAGCACGCAGACACACAATGGAGAAAGGGGGAGGCATTAAACCTTCCATTTTTTTAAATTTGAAATAATCCTATACAGATTTTTGTGTTGTAAGGTTGTAAATGTCAGGCCATGCCTTTGTACAAGTAGTGGTTGGATTTCATTTAAAATGTTGCTTGTAGCAAGCCCAGATCGTAGTCAGGTCTGGGTAAAAATTTATGAAAACTTCAATGTAATAGATGAGGTTAGGTGAGAGAGGATGAGCTCGTAGAGCCCCTCTTTTGTAAGGAGATCTTGTATCAGATTTCACAAGGAAGATAGGCAGAGGATGATAGAGAGGTCTGGGTAGAGAGGCCTTAGGAGGTAGAATAGTTCTGAGGGAGAGAGATTGAATGAACTGGGACTTAGTTACAGTCTAGTCTTTGTAAATCGTCTGTATGGACACATAAAGATAATAGAAAAGCAATTTTTCCTAGATATCATTTTTTTATGTATCCTTTAGATGTTTTTATGCATTTTCATGTTTTGAATGAGTAACTGGTGAATTATTTCATGAGTTTGAATTGTTTCTCATCTTTGAGTTTCTGAGTGCAAGGAGTTAGCACAGTCTGCAAAGAGTGTGTTGACCAAGGTTTAACCTCAAGGGAAAGCTTAGGAGGGATAGTGTTGGACCTTCATCGGTGGTAGTGCAAGGAGTGCACAGAAAGAACTCTTTATCGGGTTCAAAGAGAACCAAAGTTACTGAGGACTCTGTAGAGATCTGCCAATTGAGCATTGAGCTGGTGCAAGTGTGCACAGAATAACTCCATGTCGAGTTCAGGAGAAACAGATTTGTTGAACACTCTGAGGAAAATCTCTACAAGGAGTGCATCGATCAGAAGAATGCCAGGAGGGAGAAAAGTATATCTTGTTCAAGGAATACTTCGAATCTGAGTTTGACGAAATCTCGATGACACAAGGTGTGCATGGGAGATCGAAATCTCCGAGGAGAACAAGCTCAGAAGGAATAATGCAAGAAGTGGATACGAGACGGACCTATTCCAAGTACATAAGCTCAAAGGAGAGTTAACACTATCAGAAGAGTGAAGCAATACCAAGAGTTGGGTTCGCGAGAAGAAGTTCAAAGGCCAAGGCCTTTCAAACATTGAAAAAATATTCTAAGTTGTGAGAAGGTGGAAGTTTAGGAGGAGGAGCGACAGCAATCGTCTGATCAGTCGTGGATAAGAACCTAGACCGTTAGATCTACATCCAGGCAGAGGAGAAATGAGCACAGGGGAAACAGATCTCAGCCATCATATCTAAGCGCATGGACCAACAACTGTTGGATCCAGAAGAGCGTGCATGAGTTTTAACCCTTTGGAGTTGCATAGGAAAGAAGGATTTGCGAGGTCACGAAGTCCCGAAATCATCAGAACCGTCCATCAGAAGGGACGTTTGGAAAGCAATCATCGTTTCACTGACTCGTAGATTAGAGAAGTTAAAGGACCAACTTGTGAGAATTCGTGAAGCGCGAACTCTCAAAAAGATTGCAGTCATCGATCGAGGAGAGATTTGGACTGTTGTTTTTCTAGGGATAATTTCGAGATATCAGGGATGGGGAGCAAAAAGGTGAAGGATCCTTTGATTTCGCGAAACGCGAAATCCCGATACGTGAAGAGGAGATCTGGACCGTTAGATCTAGAGGAGTGTAACCCATCAGATTTGGACGCCCCAAAATATCAGAATTTCAGAAGTCAGGGATGTGAATGAAGTATTCACTTGGAAGTTGCAAGTCGCGAAAACCCGATGCCATGAAAGGAGAATCTGGACTATTGGATCTAGAATAGATATGTGTCAATGGGCCGGGATATCTAGAAGGAGGCCAAGGTTGAAGAGTTGAAACAGCCAAAGCCCGAAGAGACGAAAGTCATTGATGTGAAGAAGGATACGTGGTGTCAGATCTATAACTCCAGAAGAAAGTGGAGGCAAAAAGGTCCGAGGACCCAGAGGGAATCTTGGTCGTTGATCAAGGAAGGAGTCATAGGATCGTTGATCTGGTTGAGGAGGTCAAGGTCCCGAAGTGAGAGCACGACCATTGATATGGGAGGTATGTGTCAGTAGATATTCCACTACAGAAGATACGTAGTCAGCAGAGGCGAGATTTTGAGATTTGAGATCTCAAAAGTCAGGAGGCCCAGAGGAGATCTCGATCACTGATCAAGGAGAGGGCCATTGGACCGTTGATCTGGGTTGAAAAGGTCGAACATTTGAGGGTGGATAAGGGTCATTGATTTATGTGACAGGTGTTCGTAGATCGTTAACTCTAGGAAATTGACATATGGGAGCAGCTGGGTTTGAGATTTAAAACACCCGAAGGTCGGAGTTGCGAAAGAGATCACAGTCATTGATCTAGGAGGAACATATCTGATCCGTAGATGGAAAGGGTGCAGATTTGAAGCATTGATTTGGAAAATATCATCAATATCATGATATCAATGATCCTGTGTCATTACGGGGATAGAAGTTGCGAGGAGGTTAAGGAATCGAAGCCAGACCGCAATTTGAACTGTGGTTTTGTCTGGAGGACACATGTAGGCTGGAGGAGGATTGTGGGGTGAAAAGAGGGTTGGTCTAAAAGCACTCTTGTCTATGTTTGGAATCATGCATTAGCACAAGGTCACAACCTAGAGTCACATGAGAGAAGGGGCTACTGAAGAGGATCTAGTGCCCGAAAATTGAGAAGCACTAGAACGCGCTGACAGAAGGTGTGGGTATCACAAGACATGCGCCAAACAAAGGAAAGGGGCCTGTGTATAATTTATGGGATCATTTAGGAGCCCGCAGAGTCAATCTAACTCGACACTTGGAACGATCCAAAGACCGGGAGGTCACAGAACCCCGAAGGGGAGGGGGGAATGCATCACTTTCCCAAAGAGGTCTTGAGAAAAATGAAATGTTTTTCCTAAAAATCAAAGACCTGTAAAAGAAAACACATATGTATAAACGTCCCATTTGTTGGGATATACATAAGTGCATTACAAGCTTGAATACACCCCCATGGCACTCTGTGTACCTCTCCCTCCAAGTGACACCATGGTACTTCCCCCCAATCTAATCGAATAACCCATAGGGAATACCCACTGTTTGGACCTTAATTACTTAATGGAAATAAATGGGATTGGAAAAATTATGCATTGAAAACCAAGGTGCAACACACCCTCTACAAAGGAACCCATAAATGAGAGACTATGATCCCTTGTATGTCATGAACCCCATACCCAAAAGTATTTTCCCCATCCATGCCAACTTCTCCACATGACCTAGATAGGGGTCCACTTGGGAAACACTCCTAGACTTAAGGTATAATTCACCCAATAGGTCGCTTTGTCAACCCTCCCATACCTAAACTTGGCAAATTACATAGGGTATTTGAGCACTTGTTTAGTTTGATGAGGTGATTTTTGATGCACGTGCTTAGGTGTCTCTTTTATTGATTTGATTTACTTATCATGATGCATTGGACTTGACATCCTTAGAGGGCGTATTCATTGTCTTTGCAGGACCCAATTGGTGGACATTTTTTGAATAACAAGCCTAGCTTAGGCTTCCTTGAGGCTTGAAGCCTATAGGTTGGATACCATGACCCACACCTTGGGAAAAGAAGGAAGATGAATTTTTCATTTGGAGGAAAATGGAGACACAATAGAGGACCTTACCTATCCCCTACTAGCCCAACATTTGGATTCTTGAGGCCAAAATGTTACACTTGGAGGGATTGACATCACCCTAGGGATAGGGTTTGGTGGTGGAGATGGACACTTGGAATTTTTTAGGAAGAAGACCCTTTGCATGACAAATATTATTCTAGTGCATGAGGGAGGAGTCTTTGGAGGCCCAACAATTCATCACCAATCTCAACATCCACCTAAAAGTTCCAAAACGTCACCCTAAAGAGGGATGATGTCATACAAGGGTTTCTTATGTGCAATTTTTAAAAGTTAAATTTGAATTTATGATGTAAAGGGGAAAAATAAGGGTTGTTGACCCCTTATTTTTTGGTTTACCCTAAATTTAAGTGGAAAAACTCTTTTTAGGAGATTTGTATAAATAGAGATGAAACTCTTGTCATTTTATCATAGCATTCTCACTTGGAGAAAGGCTCCTTGGCTTAAATTTGTGCCATATTGATGCAGGAGCATCACTCCATGTCATCAAGCGCCAGCCAACCAACACACCCAGCACGCATTCAATGGAGAGGAGAGGCACAGCCCTCTCAGTTTCAAATTTCAATTTTTGAAATTCTATTAAATGATTGTAAGGCTAGTAGAGCCAAAAGCCATGCATGTGTGCAGGCTTTAGATAAAGGTTTCTTTAAATGGTTGTAAGGCTAAGATCTAGATCCGATTCAGACTAGACAACCATTCAATGTAATTGAATGTAAATTAATGAGAGTTGGTGAGATGGAGGGAAGCGCTCGAGGAGCCCCCTTTTGTAAAAATAACCTTTGTATTTGTAGGAATTTGTCGGTAGAGAGGTAGAGAAGAATAGAGAGAAGAGAGGAGAGGAGAGTATCTGTTGCAGTCCGAGCTCAAACACATTGTAATCAGACATTCTTGATTAATACAATCATAGCAGTTTTTCCTGCATGTTGTTGTTCATGTGTTTGCAAGTTCATGAATGAATGTCTTTATGTGTGATGATATGTTGTAGATGTATGTTAAGTTCCAGCTGCAGGGGATAGATAGATTTTTGTATTTGAGAGTTCTTTGATTTCAGGTTTGGATTCTTTGTGGTTTCATGCAAGACTGCATGATAGAGTACTACAGTCTCTGAAAACCAATGGAGGAGTGCACTTCTGAATTCTGCGGAATTTCAGACAAAGATGTGCCAGGAGGGCACACCAGCTGAAGTCATTGACTCAAGGAAGAATCCTCAGGGTTGTTGAACACACTGAAGGAAGAACTGTGCAGAGGAGAGCACAAAGAGGAGAAGCAGAATTGTTGAGAATTATGTAACAGCTCTGCCAAGAGGGCATTCAGAAAATGCACAGGATGCATTGAGCCAGTGCATAGAGTGCACTTTTGAGGTCTACGGAATTTGGACAAGGTTGTGCCAAGAGGGAGAACCAGAGGAAGTATTATACCTAGGGAGAAACCTCAAATTTGTTGGACACCTTAGAGGTATGAATGTGCAGAGGAAGGCACAGAGATAATAGAATCACTGAGGGTTCTGTAGAGCTTTGCTAAGAGGGCATCAAGTGAGTGCAAGGAGTGCACAGGAGGAACTCTATTTCGAGTTCAGGGAAGATAGAACATCTGAAGTTCTATGGAAACTCAGCTAGAATGGCATTGAGCAGTTGCATAGAGTGCACCGAGAAGAACTCTCTTTTGAGTTTTGAGAAGAAGGAGAAGTGTCATAGGAAAGACGCTTACAGAGTTACTGAATACTCTGTTAAGCTCAGCAAGGAGGAATTGAGCAGAAGGTCGTCAGGAGGACACCAAATTTCCCTTTGAGGACACAGAAGGGTTAGTCCACTAGAGGCTCGGGTAAATAAATCTCAAGACGGATAGCACAGTTGTGTGCAGGGACCCTGCAAGGAGTGCAGAGGTCGTGAAATCTTTTAGGTTTCAGAGTGAACAAATCTCAGGAGGGATAGCATTCCTAGAACACAGGCGTTATCCAAGGGAATTGAGCTCGTAGATGAATCAAAGGTTGAGGCCTTTGAAACTTCATAAAATATTCCAAGGGAAAGGAAGAAGACCATGCTCAAGGTAGAGCACAACTATCGTTAGATCAGCTGGAGAGGCAATATCTGCAACGTCGAGTTTCACGTCCAGACAATAGGAGGAGAGAGCGCGCAGGGAAGACAGATCTGCACCGTTAGATCTAGCGCCAGATACCCGACAATCGTTGGATCAAGCAAAGGCGCACGAGGTTTAAAACCTTGGATATCCACACATTTTAGAGTTTGGGGTTTGGAGAGGAAATGGATTTTGGAGTCGCTGCATCACAAACTCCTGGTACACGGAATCACGCCAGCCGTCAGACTTGGAGCGTGGTGGCCTGAGAGCCACTGGATCACGGATACATGCACACAGGTTGAGTCCCTGGGAGATGCACAAGAAAAAGGATCTAGGCCGTTAGATCTAGCACCAAGGATCGATAGTTGTTGGATCTAGAAGAAGGTGCGAGGGGTTTAATCCTCGTAACGACAGAGAAGAAAGGACTCGTCGAAGTCCCAAAAGAATCAAAACCGTCCATCTTAGAGGATGCATGTCAAGAAACCCACATTTCGGGATTCAGACACCGGGAAACTGAGAGTGAAGAGTCTCCAGAAATCGCGAAAGGAGAATTCACGAAAGGACCAAGACTGTCCATCAAGGAGGACACGTGGAAAGCGGTCAAGGGTTCAGGAAAAGGGCTGAAAGATTTCGGTTCCAAGAGGACTGGGCCATTTATCTCTTAGAGGGAGAGATTTCGACATTTCAGGAACCAGGGATTCGAAAGACAGAGAACCAGGGGAACGCTTGCATCACAGTTTCCTAAATTGCGAAAGCCAATAGCGCTTAATCATGGACCATCATTTTGACATTTCGGGACCCGGGTGTTCGAGAGGCTAGGAGTCGGGAGACGTGGAGTCCCAACTCACGAAGATGCGAAATCCCAAAAGAAAAGCGCCAGAATAGCACGAGCCAGAGACATTAAGCCCTTTCGGCATTTCGGCACCCTGGAGTTCAAGAGTGAAGGAATCGTGAGACAAAGAGTTTCGACTCGCAGAATCGCGAAATTGCGAAACGCGAAAACCCGAAAGCATTTGGAGTCTAAGGGAGGACCCAGAGTCATTAAGCCCTTTTCGATGTTTCAAAAATTAGGAGTTGGAAGGGATAAGGAGCCTGGGAGAGCTCGCATGCAAGAGTCCCGAAACCCTGAAACGCGAAAGGAGTATTGTTTGGAACAAAGAAGAGTGTCGAAAGTTGGGCGCACGCACATATTTTCTCAAGATCTATGCCAGAGGACAAAGGGACCTGTGGATTTGTTCAAGGGGTTCCAACAGGAGCCTGAAGAGCTATTTTGGCTTGGAAGAAGAACGATCCAAAGACCGGGAGGTCGCAGAACTCTGCTGAGGTAGGGGGTCTACATCACATATTAAGGAAATTTTATCTATCTCTCTTGATACTATCTCATGTGATGATTTTTCTTGGCTATTGCATGAAGAAGTAAGGCGCTATCTTTCTTGGAGGTTATTTCTTTCTTTTATGGTGGATTTTTCTTGGTTAAAAGGTGTGTATCTTATTAATTCTTGGACTAGGTAAGGTATCTCTCTTGTTATTGCTTCTTTTATTGGTTGCAAGGTTAATTTTTTAATATTTTTTGGAGTATAAGTGCACACAACCCCACTAATCCCATCATAGTTGTTTCGGAATATTGTTTTTCACAAATGAATACTATGAGATGTAAAGGGTTACACCCTCCTAGGTTTTTCCTAGCTAGTTTCTCTTGCCTTTGGGAGTAAAAGGGCTTACACCCCCAAGAAATTAGAACAACTAGCTATTTAATTTAAAAGACTCCATAACCCAATAGTTAAAGGCACTAATCTTTTTCATTGGAGAAATAAAATCATTGCATTGGGACATGTGGAATCATGAGATATTGAAATTGTTTAAATTGGAATCTTTTCTATATGCTTAAAGCTAGATAAGGCCACTATGGCATCTTTTTTCTCAAAGGATTTATTGCTTATGTAATAATTTTATGCTACAACCATTAGGGCTGCAGCAAAACACTTCACAACTTTCAAATTTACTCCTTTTCTAACCATCAGAATTTGCTAGAAAACTACCAAATTTATCTACTAGTTGTTGTGCCTCTTTTGGGTGGTTTACTTGCAATTTTCGATGGTTGGAAATCTTTGTTGTAGAAATTGTATGCTACATCCATAAGGATGCAGTAATATCTCTTCAACCCTTGTACCTAACACCCTTTAATTGTTGCTAAAGTCTTGTGCTACCATACTTGAGTCACACTAGTAATTGCTAGCTGATCTCTTGCATATTTTCTTGGATTATAGTGACTTGTTTAGAATATCTTTTATTCATTTCATTGCTAATATATATAAATATGTACTACTGCTAATTGGGACAAAAATTTTCACTTTCTTGTCCATTGGGTTATTGGGCTTGTATCTTGTGTTTTCTTGTGTCTCGGGTAGGTACAGTAACCTTTAATAGCTACTCAAGTACTTGGCAACCCTTGACCATTTCTGAGAATCGTTTCCAGGTCATCCTCCACTTAGTAGTTTGATATATAGGGGATTCACTTCCATAACTTCATTTTCCATCTCATTTACCCCCTAGGATCACTAGGATTCTCCCTTGTGTTGTATTTATCCTTCACTATAGAAAGAGGAGGGTTTATCTTAGGTGAAAGTGGGTAGACTCTCCCACCTTTATCTCCATCCTCTGGATTGGGTAAGGATTTTCCCAACCTACAGTTTGTGCGATAACGGGGTTAATGTTGAATTCTATCATCCCCCCTTCCTTTTGCATCCCCTATTGGAATATGGGTTCCAAAATAAAGTTCATGGTTGAATAATAAAAAATTTCTACATTGAACCAAGTGGATATCGATGGCCACCCACCTTTTCCAACTGGCTCAAAACAATTTTCTAGCAATTTTGGCAATTTACTATTTTTAGCAGTTTTAACTTCTAGGACCATTTTAAGGACCTAAATGAAGGTTTTTCTAGATTGATATTCTCAATGATATTTGAAGGCATTATTGAGGCCCCAAAATGAATCTCCTCGACAGTACCTTTCCAATGGGCTATCATACGCCTAAAGCAGAGATCGTATGCAAAAGTTACAACCCTAGGAAGTTGATGTACTAACTTACCCAAACAGCGCCCACATGAATTTTGGTGCTTCATCTCCTAGGGTTAGGTTTTCGGATGTCTAGGGTTTTTGGCATTCCTGTTTATTCTAAAATGGCCTTCAGAGCCTCATTGTAATCATTTTCTTGCGAATGCGAGTAGCTGTCACATCTCTTCTCAGAGATAAGTTGTCACCATTCTAGCGAGTCTTTCACTCTATATCTTTACAATCTCTGTACATTTATTTCATTAATATAAATCATGTATTAATGTATATCTGTGTTTATGGTTGCATCTTTGATACATTTCTGTTATATTATTGAATATCTGCAATATCTCTGGGCATTTATTTATTATATCTTCGCTCTCATTTCATGTCGAAAATAAACTGGATCATACATTCATCAATGGTTGTGTTACATTTTGACATATATCTCCATTGGCTTGTGTCGAATTGCATCGTTCCTAAATAGTTGCGTCACAATGTGACATTCATTTATGGATAAGCAACATAAGCTAACATATTGTTAACCATGGATGGCACATGTAATTATGAATCGCTGAATTTTGACGAATTTTTATGTTCCTAAATGGTTATGTCGCATTACAAAATGTTGAGGTCATATGGGTTCCATATTAGAGGTCATGAATTGCATCCCTCCTATTGGAATATGGGTGCCAGATTAAGGGTCATCCATAGTCAATCATTCATAAATGTTGCACTAATTTCACTATGGATATGGTTGAACATGTTGATTATGGTCAGTAATGGTTGACTATGATTGACCATGTTGATTATGTTT
>JZKD02S1734435.1:30943-44924 GCA_000966675.3 Picea glauca
TGGTTGTTCAATGTAGACTTCTTCTTCAAGTTCCCCATTTAGAAAAGCTGATTTTACATCCATCTGATATACTTTAACATTTTTGGAGCATGCATAAGCTAAAATAAAACGGATTTCTTCTATTCTGGCAACTGGGGAAAATGTCTCTTCAAAGTCGATTCCTTCAGTCTATGCATATCCTTTACATACCAATCTAGCTTTGTTCCTTGTAACCTGTTGTTGGAAGCAATGATATAATTACTATCGTTTGTAAGCTGCCTACACAGGGTCTCTAAATTTTCATTACTCGTCATGAGCATTCTTACTAAATGACACTTATCACTTGTCGCTTTTTACATATCTTCCTTTCGATTTTTGTTTTCATGACTGTAAGCATGAAAACTAGCAGTTGGAATTGACACTTTGTTGCGATTTTTTATTAAAGGAAAACTGTTCATATGGTCTCTGATTGAAATTGTCATATTTTTACTATGAACATGATTGTTCTCCTTGTTTATAACTCTTTGGTTCTAAACGTGCCTTGGTTACATAAGTGAAAGATCTCCATTCATTAATATTCAATTGATATTAATGGAGTTTTGATTCTTAAAACTTTTAATTATTCAGTTTTATTTGATACACTTACCTTTGTAATCAAGTCATGACTGTGTGTACTATGGTTTTCCAAGTGTTCACATCCTCATACGTACCCATGCCAAAGTGTCATATGAAGTACAGAAAGCCATTACTCTTCTGCGTGGCCTCGGGCTTCACGATTTCGTTCCCATGCATGGAGATTAACTTCTCTGCCTACCGTTTGAACCATCATAGCATTGTTTTGTTGAAGTTCGGGGCTATGGCTCTGTGGTTTTTTATCAAACCCTACCTTTGAGTTCTGTGTTGATTCCCTTCTGTTCGCCATGGCTCCAGTGGTAAGGATCGAGCCCAATGGCATCCAAACCTTGTTATCATATGATAATGCCAGAGACGATTTAGAATGGAACGGTTGGCGTTTGTTCATTGAAAATTTTAAGGGTTTCAATATGAGAGTTGCCCAAGAGTTTGCATTGACCTTCGATGGCTGCAGAGCAAAGATAGGTGACGTGCAGCTAGAGGTGACTGAAGAATTTTTAATCCAAGCTATGGGTTTACCAGCTGTCGACAAAAAATGGTTCAAGAACGCAAAAGTTGAAGAGGTCCCATGGACTTTGATGTTCACTTCATGGAAAATTACTAGTTTCGATCGAGATATGCCTATCTCATCCTTAAAACCTAGGTGGCATGATCTACTTGCTATTGTGAAATAGTCCATTACATGTGAAGGAAGATTTGGGTTAGTTTTTCTGTATCATCTGTGATTGCTGATGAGTTTCATTGACTTCCCGTTGAACATGTCCTACTTCCTGCTTAGAAGTCTGTACAAGATGGGAAAACGGTTTAGGAGGCAGAGGTCGGATTCGAGTTTATTCCATCATGGTTTAATTAACATTATCCTTGTGCATCAGTTGCAATTACACAACAATTGTTGGGATTCTTTTGTGTTACGAAATGGCTTTGGCAATAGTGAGTTGGGACAGGTTGATAAGCATGTTATCACATAAACCCTCTTGAACACTACAACCTCTTCTCCACCACTCCTGCCCTATTATCCTGCACCTAATATTGAACCCTCGACCTACCCTAATGCTATTCAACCGGATTCGCACCCAAAGAGTTGCGCTAAAACTGTTAAAAAACCCACAGGGAAGAAGCACAAGGGCAGCGTCGATGTTAATTATAAGAATAAAAGGGTCGGTCGTTTGATTTCATGATGTGCTTGAAACAAATCCAAACCCTGTGCAGACACAAAAAACACAATTGAGGTAAGTGAAGACTCAGATTCATAAATCGAAAGGTTCTTGGGCGAAGAGGATCCAATGTCATATGGGCTTTTCCCTGATAGACCCTACGATTATGTTAGCAACCTGCCTCCATGTCTAAAGGATAATCCCAAATTTCCTGGCATTCGATTCTGTGATAAACCTACATGTCGCGTGGACGATTCTCCAACTGTTAATGCTGTCAGTGCCAATGCACAGTCCCTACAACCACAGTGTAATGAGTGTCGATCCTGGATCGACAGGTATTATACGGATGTGCCTTTGCTACAGTCTTGACTTAAATCTTTAAAAGACCAAGTGGATTTGTTGACAAGCGAGAACAGTAGACTCCAATCCATAACTCAAGCAAAGGACAAACGCCTAAAAACTACAGGATCTGTCATTTTTAAGAATGTAGAGGTAGCGACAGCAATAGTAAACTCCAAGATTGTTTGATATGTTTTAATCCCATGATTTGAGGTATGATCTTTTTCAAGTTTAGCATGATTTTGTCACTCTCAATTTAGGATATATGATTTGTTTGAATAGATTACTTTTTAGTTTGTTTTGTTTGTTGAATAAAATATGATTGTAGTTGTAATTATAACTAGCTACAAAATCGTAAGATTCTGTAGCCAGTTAGAAAAATTCGAATTGCTTGATTTAACAATTGAAAACGTATCTAAAATCTTCCCATTTTTATTTGTTTTAAGGAACCCATGATTTCTAAGGAGATTTGAGGCACTGTTGGGATCTCCCAGCCATACCATCTTTATGTTTTTAGTAAATAGATTAGGTTGTTGGTATTTTGATATCAAGTAAAATCAGGGAGGTTGCATCCCCCATATTTTTGGAACAGATTTGATGGAAACATTTTGTTCTTGGAACCTATATAAACATGTTATTTTGTAAACATGAGATCATCTCTGCCTAGGGCAAGGGTATGGATTTTTCATTTACAGACTTGAATGAAATATAATACTCGTCACAGCTTTAGCTTTTTTGTATTGTGGTTTTATTCAAGTAGTGATTATTTCAATTTGTAATTAGATTATGATTGCTTTCGCTATCATGGTTTACTACAAATTGGTATGATAAAAATTTATATATTATCCATGTTTTATGTTCCAGTTTTAATACACAACAATCATTTTTTTCAAACTTGAATTAAGAGATTTATCTTTATCTTTTATTGAATGTTTATACACAAGTTCTCACAGCAGGATTTATCTTAATGTGGCTGCTTGTGAAATTATGAGATTGTTGTGATCATATCTCTTATATGTTCTATCATTCGAATTCCATCATTACTGCTTCACATTTATGAGAAGCAATTGTAGGATCTGCTGCAGGTTTACCTCATCAGACAAGGATATTGGATGCTACATACTGAACAAATATTGGATGCGGTAACAGGTCAGTTTGTTAGTTTGATTTCATTAGTTTAATGAATACAGAAATTTCCTGCAGTTAAAACATATTCTACTATTTGTTATTTCTGTTTTTAATTAGATAGTTTTGATATTCCATTTCTAGAGTATAAACAGATTAAATAATAGTTTTACTATTGTTTAAAAAATCAATTTATATTCGATTTTTGCGGATTTAGATTAAAATTCGTATTGTGTACATATTATATATATATATTAGAAATAGAATCATTTGTATATATTGCACATATAATAAGTAGAGTTATTTTATAAATATTAGTTAGTTAAACTGTAAATATATATTAGATCTATATATAGTTTCCAACGATTGTTATTCATCAAGTTATTGCATTTTCTTTAGTTTTGGTTTTTCGCTTTCTTTAGGACTTAGATCGGCCAACGGAGCCGCTAAACCCGTCGGAGTGGATTAATCCAAACGGATTGGGTTAAGTAGACAACCCTGGACCAGATTCACTCCTCCAGTTGACTAGCAGTCAATTTCATCCGTCAACAAATGGTGCTAGAAGGAGGGCCTGAAAACTATTAATGGCACGAGGAGGTCATAAGACGACTCCACCACCTACCCGCTCACCTATAGTAACTAGAATTAATTCAGACGATAACATTGTCCCTCAAATAGAAACCACATCAAACGACAATCTACGGATCACAGTTGAACCAGTAACTCCAAATCCTACAAGTGGTGACATACAAGAGATTGTTTGGCAATCTCTCATAAGAACGCACAGTGCCTTAGCTCATATAAGACAACCAAACCGACCTTTGAATCAACCATTGGACTTCTCTGATATCAAAGAACAACTTGGAGGTACTGACCTTACCTTAAACCTCCAATCCTCACTCCTGCAGCAGGAGGATCTGGTATACCACCATCACCACCTCCTTCATCTCCTTCTTCTTCTAGAGAGGAATCCTCTGACGAGGCACTTCCTCATCCCAGACTTCGACACCACCCACACCTGTGGCCAACCCGAACAATCCCACCAGACCCTGGCTCGACCAAGATGCAGTGGCCATACCTGGGCCTCATCATCCTTTACCCAAACACCCAGAGAAATGGCTCCCTAAGTTTGACCCAGACTCCAAACAGATCGTTGAAGATCACATCAAAAAGTTTATGTTAGCCATTAGACTTTGTAGTGTTGAGCACGAAGACATAGTCTGTAGATTGTTTCCCTACACCTTTGAGGGAAATGCCTCTACCTGGTACTTTTCCCAACAACCCCACACCATCGTGTCATGGGAGAAATTTGAATCTTGTTTCCTTGAGAAGTTCGGAGACGACAAGTCTCCTGAAGTTATAGTCATGGAGTTTTCTAGTTTAAAAATGAATCCCAAAGAAAATATCAAAGACTTTAATCAAAGGTTCTTGACACTAAAGAACCGGATCCCTACGGATTCAATGCCTGTTGAGAATCTTATTATCGCATACTACACGAAAGCATTACATCAAAACATAGCCATTTGGGTAAAGAGATCCAAGAAAGCTACTTTGTTAGAAGCCTTCGAGGAGGCTAGTCAGATCGAGAAAGACATTCTCAGTTTAAAAGACACTACTAGCAACGAGATAGAGACTAGTTCATCTTCCAAAAAGAAAATCGAAATCCTCCCTAGAACTTCCCAAAACAAAGCTCAATCTAAGAGTTCAGATTTAGAAAACTTACAGAAAGTCGTTCAAAAACTGTCCAACCAAGTTATAGATTTGAAAAGGACAGCTGAAGAAGCTTCTTCGAGCAAAGGGCCTTACAAACCCCCTTTTAGGAAGCCTTTTCCCACCAATCGACCTAATTCAAATACTGAAGGCCTAAATCTAGAAAGCCTGCAATTTGCTATTCAAACGATCCTAGAAGCACACGATAACTTGATTCCTCCCAAGGTTCCTGAAGAAGTAGCCGAACAAGAAATGATAGAAGAAGATGAATCCTCTCCAAATATTTTCGGACATTTTTCGGATAGCATTTTTCAAGCTAATTTCGAAACAGTGCACCCTTACAATACTAGGAGCAAGACAACAAGTAAGCCTTCTTCTGAAATCACTACGACTTTGCCTCCAAAATAGTCTAAATCGACTGAGACTAAACATAATCCAGTAAACCCAAGTTTAGATTATGATTTGGTTGAAGATCTAAAAAAGCTTAGGGCTAATATCTCTGTTTACGAATTATTAAAATTCCCTTTTCTTCTGCAAAAAATGCTGCAGAATATTGCAGAGAATAGCAAAAATAGCAATCTGAGCAATAACAAAGGTGTTCAAAATAGCCCTAAAATTCCTCAGAAGGCCTCCGCCAAAACCACATTCGAGCCTCATGATAAAAGAGACCTTTTTGTAAATAATGTAACAAATGTAGATAAACCAGTTCTAGAGTCTGCGAGTAAAAAACAACAAGCTTCCACTGTTAATACTCGCAGAAATGTCCCTCCATTTTTGTTAACTTTTGAAATTTTCAATAGGAACGTACATAACTATATGGTAGATTCAGGTGCGTCTTCTAACGTAATGCCTTGGTCTGTTTGTCAAAAGATTAATGCCGAATTTCAACCATCTAGCTTGAAAATTATCTAGCTTGATCGAACTAGTGTTAAAGTGATAGGTGAATTAAGAAATGTGCTTATAAGATTGTCGTCTAATCCTAAAGTTCATCAAGTGATTGATATTATTGTTGTAGATATCCCAGAAGTTTACGATCTGTTTTTAAGCAAAGACTGGTCAGAACAATTACACGGCTATTTTGCGACGGATTGGCCTCACTTGTAGCTGCCCGAGAATGGAAAGCCCAACATAATCAAGGTAAATCATGAACGTTATCTGAAGTTAACAGTGACTGATTTAAATGATCCCAATGAATCGTTCACTCCTTCTACCGATTCGCCTAAAATACAGAGGATGGATACTTTTTTCGGTAATTTCATGGCCGAAACTTCTACTATCACTAACCCGGAAAAACAGTCTGAAATTTTGACATATACGCAGCCAACAGCTTCTTCTCAGTGGTCAAACGCAACCGACGAAAATCAAATATGGTCTCTGTACTTTGATGGGTCAAAATCTGAGGAAGGAGCTGGTGCAGGTTGTGTGCTCATCGATCCAGTAGGTAATAAGACTCTGATTGCTTGCCTGTTAGAATTTGAATGTACAAACAACATGGCCGAATATGAGGCACTCCTACAAGGCCTCAAAAAAGCATTAGATCTGAACATTCAAAATTTGATTGTCTTTGGTGATTCAAAAATCATGGTTAGACAGGTAAAAAATCCTATCCACTATTTATCCCCGCACCTTAAAAGCTATCAAACTGAGGTATGAAATTTGATGAACAAGTTTTCCGCATTTAACATAAATTCTATTCCTAGATTGAATAATTCGGAGGTTGATTTGTTAGATAACATCGCCTTAAAACTTTTTCCTGCAGAAGGCTTATCTCCGAATGCATTTTTCGTCGAACTGTTATTCAGACCGTCCGTCCCAGACAACATCACGAATTGGAGAGTCTTCGATGACGATCAACAGATTATAAGTTTTTTGCATATGGAAGAAACATTCCCGGGCATGATGATCGACGAAGGTACCCATGACGAAACTCTTCGTGACTTTACGGTAATACCAGATCCGAGATCTCCAGAATCTTCATCAGACATGGTAAACTCTATCCCAAAATCTGTAGTTAGATTAGAAAAATTTTATGATCTTCACGACAAGTTCAGAAAATCAGTGAACTGTAAAACGAATAGTTCCTCTTTGACGCATGAAAAAGTAAATTTGGGAACTAAAGACAACCCACAGTGCATTAATTTAGGGGTGGGGTGTTCCGAGCAAGAAAAAGTAGCGTTTATTAAGTTGTTTAAGGAATTCAAAGATATTTTTTCTTGGACGTACGACGACCTAAAAAACTTTGATCCTAACATCATACAACACGTTATTCCCATGAAACCCCAAACCTAACATTTTCAACAAAAGTTAAGGAAAATGCACCCAAAACTAGAACCAATGGTCAAGAAGGAATTAAACAAACTCCTGAACGCTAAGATAATCTTCCCAGTTAGGCACACACAATGGGTCTCTAATCTTGTCCCTGTCAGAAAGAAGAGTGGTGAAATCCGACTATGTGTCGATTTCTGAAATCTTAACCGAGCGTCTGATAAAGACAACTACCCTGTCCCTCCCATGGAACAGAATCTAGTTCTGAAAGATTATTCTTGTTGGATGGTTTTTCAGGTTATAACCAAGTCCTGATGTCCCCTCCAGTCCAACTCAAAACCACCTTCCGCACTCCATGGGGCACCTATGCTTATAGAAAGATGCCCTTCAGACTCATAAACGTCGGTGCCACTTTTCAGAGAGAGATTGACATCGCTTTCCAAGGCTTAATCAATCAATATGTCATAGTTTACCTAGATGATGTCATTGTCTTCTCAAAAAATAAAGAAGATCATCTAGCTCATTTAAGATCTGTTCTACAGCGATGTCGTAAGTACGACATTTCTTTGAATCCTAAAAAATCTATCTTCGCAGTAGAACAAGGTAAACTCCTCGGATTCATTGTATCGAGCGAAGGGATGATTATTTAACCTGAAAGAACTCAAGTCATTTTGAAACTCTCCCCTCCCTCATCAAAAAAGTCCATGCAATATTTCTTAGGTCAGATAAATTTTGTTAGGAGATTCGTCCCCAGCTTTTCAGAAATGGTGGGACCATTACAAAATTTAATAAAAAAGAATGTACAGTACCATTGGGGACCTTTAAAAAGCCAGGATTTTGATTCAATAAAAAAAACCATAATAGACGTTCATTCTCTAATGAGCCCCGACTTTTCCCAAGACTTCACCCTCTACACGTTTGCCTCTGATCATTCATACGCTGCCATCCTAACTCAAAAGAACGCTGAAAACAACGAAGTCCCAATTGCCTTTATGAGCTCAGCCTTCAAGGGGGCAGAACTTAATTACCCAGCAGTAGATCAGCAAGCCTATGTTGTTTTCAAAGAAGTAAAGCACTTCCGATCTTATCTGTTGAAATCTAGGACGAAAATCATTGTCCCTTACCCGGCTGTCAGAAATCTGTTAGTACAGAAAGAACTAGGCGAAAAAAGGGAAAACTAGGTCACATCCTTGCAAGAGTATGACATAGAAATCACCCCAGCACAAATTGTAAGAGGCCAAGGTTTATGCAAATTGGTCGTTGATTCAGTTGTAGGACAGCAAGAGGAAAATGATATGTTAAATCTAGGACAACATTATCAAAATCAAATCTATTGTGCACAAAACCCTGTTAGTCCCTGGTACGATGACATAAAATTTTGTCTTATACACGGATCAGCTCCCCGTCACCTTGATCCCACAAAAAGGAGAGCACTAAGATTAAAATCTGCTTCTTTTCAGCTGATTAATGGTATTTTGTTTCGTCAAAATTTTGATGGAGTACTAATGCGTTGTCTTGAGAAAGATGAAGCAGAAAAAGTCTTATTGGAATTGCATGCAGGACAAGCTGGTGGGCATTTTGGTGGAGACACCACTGCCCATAAAGTATTAAGAGCAGGTTATTACTGGCCTACCCTTTTTAAATATCCTCATGCTTTATGTCCCAAGTGTGTGATTTGTCAAAAAGCATCCAGACGGATACAAAAACTAGCTTTCCCTTTGCAACCAGTTTCGGTAGACTTCCCTTTTCAGCAGTGAGGTCTAGATATTATAGGCCCAATCAATCTGCCATCCTCGCAGGAGCATAAATATATCATAACAACCACATATTACTTCACCAGGTGGTTAGAGGCTGCCCCATTAAAAGTTGTAAATACCAGCCAGGTAATATCCTTCTTGAATTCAAATATTATTACTCGTTTTGGTATCCCTGAATGCCAAGTATTTAATAATGCTTCTTATTTTTCGTCTCTTGAAATGAGTGATTTCTCTCTAGAGAAAGGAAATAAATTAAAGTACTCTGCCAGCTATTACCCCCAAGACAACGGTTTGGCAGAATCGACTAATAAAAATCTGATCAAAATTATTAAGAGAACAGTCTCCGAAAACCATAAAAATTGGCACAACGCATTGTTAAATGCAATCTGGGCTGATAGAGTAACTCCTAAAACTGTTGTGGGTAACTCACCTTTCTTTCTCGTTTAGGACAGGGAGGCAATTCTTCCACCACATGTCCTTCTTCCATCTCTGCAATTATCGCAGAAAGTACAGGAGGAGGACTGTCCCCCTTTGGAGAGTCAAATTAACGCTTTGTTAAAATTAGAAGAAGTAAGGGCTTAAGCAAAACAGAAATTGGATCAACATTAGCTCATTGTTAAAAACTGGTTTGATTCCAATTCTGACTCTGGCAAAAATTTTGAGGTAGGTGACCTTGTCCTAAAATGGGACAAACCTCATGAGGGAAAAGGAGAGCATACAAAGTTTCAGAACTTGTGGTTGGGACCATTTTTAATTGCTGAGAAATTGGGCCCCAGTTCCTTCCGATTACAGAATTTAGAAGGGCAGCCATACACCTTTCCGGTGAATGGCCAAGCTCTAAAAAGGTACTTTGCCCGATGACACTCCCATGTACACTGTGTAAATATTTTTTTGTTTGTTTGTTGTTTATTTTTCTTTGATGGCTTGTTTTGATTTTTCCTTTATGCTTATCAGTCTTTCTTTTTGAAACACACATGCCTGCATCATGGGCTAGCTCAGATGAAGAGAACAGAAAAATTTCCCCTCTAAAATGACTGTTGAAAGTTGTTTAAACATCAATTGTGATATTTTTCTGAGTTTGCAGCCATGTTAAAGATAACTTGTTGTTTGAAAAGCGTTTCTTGATTTCAATCTGCAACTGAAGGTACCCACGACCATCCATAAAAATTATTTTTACGCTGTCCTTGTTCCTTAAGAGAACAACTCAGAGATGTCTCCCTGCTCTTGAAAGTTAGTTTTATTAACAAATTGTTTCTAGATCTTAATGAAGGACAGCTAAGAAATTTCTTCAAGGTCTGTAATTTACTAAGATGTGTCCAAAAACCAAGATTTTCAGCGTCACCCCGCTCTATTAAAAATCCTTAAAAAACTAAATAAATTTTCAGAGAGCTGTGGGAAATGATTGTAAACCTGTCGGGATACTGAACATGTCTACTGGCAGTGGGTAAATGCATCATTTACACCAAGATAACTTCGCTAGGGTACTGAACAGGCCCGCTGGCAACGAAGCAATGTCAGGTATATGAAAATTCTCATATATGGATTCTGTTTTGACCTTAAATGTCCTTCATTCTGATCTGGAACTTCTTGATAGGATACAGATATCAGAGTGGGTTAAATGACATCCCTTTCGAGGCTATGGACGCCTATTGGTAGCAGCGGCCCTGTCAACAGTATTGAATATTTTAACTTTAATATCATGACTCTATTTTGTTAAGATTGTCATTAGTTTTCGTCTCTTTAAAATAACATTAATTTGAAACTGGAATGCATAATAATTATGTACGATGTTCAGACATCTTTTTGGTTGTTTTCGATTTGAAGTTCTTCTTTGATTATCCTAATCTGAAATCGTTCAATCGACAGAGATAACTGCTTCTCCCAGCGTGTCGCCATTGTTGGCAGCAGTGATATAATTACTATCATTTGTAAGCTGCCTACACAGGGTCTCTAAATTTTCATTACTCGTCATGAGCATTCTTACTAAACAACACTTATCACTTGTTTCTTTTTACATATCTTCCTTTTGATTTTTGTTTTCATGACTATAAGCATGAAAACTCGCAGTTGGAATTGACACTTTGTTGTGATTTTTTATTAAAGGAAAACTATTCATATGGTCTATGATTGAAATTGTCATATTTTTTCTATGAACATGATTGTTCTCCTTGTTTATAACTCTTTGGTTCTAAACGTGCCTTGGTTACATAGGTGAAAGACCTCCATTCATTAATATTCAATTGATATTAATGGAGTTTTGATTCTTAAAACTTTTAATTATTCGATTTTATTTGATACACTTACCTTTGTACTCAAGCCATGACTGTGCGTACTATGGTTTTCCAAGTGTTCACATCCTCATGCGTACCCATGCCAAGGTGTCATATGAAGTATAGAAAGCCATTACTCTTCTACATGGCCTCGGGCTTCACAATTTCATTCCCACGCATGGAGATTAACACCTTTGCCTACCGTTTGAACCGTCATAGCATTGTTTTGTTGAAGTTTGGGGCTATGGATCTGTGGTTTTTTGTCAAACCCTACCTCCGAGTTCTGTTTTGATTCCCTTCTGTTCTCCATGGCTCCAGTGGTAAGGATCGAGCCCAATGGTATCCAAACCTTGTTATCGTATGATAATGCCAGAGATGATTTAGAAAGGAACAGTTGGCGTTTGTTCATTGAAAAGTTTAAGGGTTTCAATCTGAGAGTTGCCCAAGAGTTCGCATTGACCTTCGATGGCTGCAGAGAAAATATAGGTGACGTGCAACTAGAGGTGACTGAAGAATTTTTAAGCCAAGCTACGGGTTTACCAGCTATCGGGCAAAAATGGTTCAAGAACGCAAAAGTTGAAGAGGTCCCCTGGACTTTGATGTTCACTTCACGGAAAATTACTAGTTGCGATCGAGGTATGCCTGTCTCATCCTTAAAACCTAGGTGGCATGATCTACTTGCTATTGTGAAACAGTTCATTACGTGTGAAGGAAGATTTGGGTTAGTTTTTCTGTATCATCTGCGATTGCTTATGAGTTTCATTGACTTCCCGTTGAACATGCCCTACTTCCTGCTTAGAAGTCTGTACAAGATGGGAAAACGGTTTAGGAGACAGAGGTATGATTCGATTTTATTCGTTCATGGTTTAATTAAGATTATCCTTGTGCATCAGTTGCAATTACACAATGATTGTTGTGATGATTTTGTGTTACGAAATGGCTTTGGCAATAGTGAGTTGGGACAGGTTGATAAGCCTATTATCACATAAACCCTCATGAACACTACAGCCTCTTCTCCACCACTCCTGCCCTGTGATCCTGCCCCTAATATTGAACCCTCGACCTACCCTAATGCTATTCAACCGGACAATCAACCGGATTCGCACCCAAAGAGTTGCGCTAAAACTGTTAAAAAACCCACATGGAAGAAGCACAAGGGCAGCGTCGATATTAATTATAAGAATAAAAGGGTCGTTTGTTTGATTTCACGATGTGCTCGAAACAAATCCAAACCCTGTGCAGACACAAAAAACACAATTAAGGTAAGTGAAGACTCGGATTCAGAAATCGAAAGGTTCTTGGCCGAAGAGGATCCAATGTCATATGGGCTTTGCCCTGAGAGACCCTACGATTATGTTAGCAACCTGCCTCCATGTCGCGTGGACGATTCTCCAACCGTTAATGCTGTCAGTGCCAATGCACAGTCCCTACAACTATAGTGTAATGAGTGTCGATCCTGGATCGACAGGTATTATACGAATGTGCCTTTGCTACAGTCCTGGCTTAAATCTTTAAAAGACCAAGTGGATTTGTTGACAAGAGAGAACAGTAGACTCCAATCCATAACTCAAGAAAAGGACAAACACCTAAAAACTACAGGATCTGTCATTTTTAAGAATGTAGAGGCAGTGACAGCAATAGTAAACTCCAAGATTGCTTGATATGTTTTAATCCCATGATTTGAGGTATGATCTTTTTCAAGTTTAGCATGATTTTGTCACTCTCAATTTAGGATATACGATTTGTTTGAATAGATTACTTTTTAGTTTGTTTTGTTTGTTGAATAAAATATGATTGTAGTTGTAATTATAACTAGCTACGGAATCATAAGATTCTGTAGCCAGTTAGAAAAATTTGAATTGTTTGATTTAACAATTGAAAACGTATCTAAAATCTTCCCATTTTTATTTGTTTTCAGGAACCCATGATTTCTAAGGAGATTTAAGGCACAGTTGGAATCTCCTAGCCATGCCATCTTTATGTTTTTAGTAAATAGATTAGGTTGTTGGTATTTTGATATCAAGTAAAATCAAGGAGGTTGCATCCCCCATATTTTTGGAACAGATTTGATGGAAACATTTTGTTCCTGGAACCTGTATAAGCATGTTATTTTGTAAACATGAGATCATCTCTGCCTGGGGAAAGACTATGGATTTTTCATTTACAGACTTGAATGAAATATAATACTCATCACAGCTTTAGCTTTTCCGTATTTTGGTTTTATTCAAGTCGTGATTATTTCAATTTGTAATTAGATTATGATTGCTTTCGCTGTCGTGGTTTACTACAAATTGGTATGATAAAAATTTATATATTATCCATGTTTTATGTTCCAGATTTAATACATAGTAATCATTTTGTTCAAACTTGAATTAAGAGATTTATCTTTATCTTTTATTGAACGTTTATACGCAAGTTCTCACAGCAGGATTTATCTTAATGTGGCTTCTTGTGAAATTATGAGATTGTTGTGATCATATCTCTTATATGTTCTATCATTCGAATTCCATCATTACTGCTTCACATTTATGAGAAGAAATTGTAGGATTTGTTGCAGGTTTACCTCATCAGACAGGGAGATTGGATGCTACATACTGAACAAATATTGGATGCGGTAACATGTCAGTTTGTTAGTTTGATTTCATTAGTTTAATGAATACAGAAATTTCCTGCAGTTAAAACATCTTCTACTATTTGTTATTTCTGTTTTTAATTAGACAGTTTTGATGTTCCATTTCTAGAGTATAAA
>JZKD02S1734435.1:76518-106801 GCA_000966675.3 Picea glauca
GGCACATTCAACATCAATCACATATATGAGAAACACAGAGACAGATATTTCCCAAGGAAACCCATACAGGGTAAAAACCTCTTCTTCTTTATATGATAAGTATTATTTACATTCTATACATGATCATACATATGAGCACCAACTCATTGTGAGGCTACAACCTCTGTTTTGTAAGCTGCAACTTGCTGAGAGCACCAACTCTCTGTTTTTCTCTAGCACCCACTAGAAGGAAGCACCAACTCCCTGGTTTCTCTAGCACCAACTAGAAGGAAGCACAAACTCCCTGGTTTCTTTAGCAACAACTAGAAGGAATCACCAACTCCCTGTGTTCAAGCCCCCACTTGAACCTCCAAGGACACCAATCCTCCCTAGCACCTCCCTTCCACCCTGAAATATAAATCTTTGCTACTGAAACTTATTACAGTGATATAATGTTCAACAGTGGCTTACCAGACTCATCACTATTCTGCTGCATTTCGTTGCTCTATCTACCTCACTGCCTTCCTGCACACATGACTTGCACTGTCTGTTCTTCTGCTTTTTATGCTTTGTGCACCATCTCCATTCACTGCATAGTTCCTCTTCTGTTCAATTCAGCTGTTGCACTCTCCTCCTTCTTCACGCATGAATCACCTTCAAAAAAAACAACCACAATAACTCCAACAGCAACAACAAACACATCTCTTCTCTGTACCGTGTACCTCTCCCTTCTGTGCAACTTGTGCATGGAATATTAGCCATTCCTCTGCATGCTCACACCGCGCCAATTTCCTCCACAAATCAAGTTCTCTGTCTGATAATCATTGTGACTCTTCAGCTTCTCTGGTCATTTTTCCACTCGTTCAACATCACTGTATGTTATGCTGAGATTCCTCAGCCTCTCTGGCAGTTGAGACTCTTCGTCTTCTCTTATGACAGTTGAGCTCACCTTCTCTATTCCAATTACAGGCTTCAATGCTCTTCCATCTGTCAATCGCCTGTATCAATAATCCTCAATCCACTGGAAGATTCCTTGAGACTCTTCATCTTCTTTGGCGATCACACTTAGTCCTCTTCGAGGCCTTTGGAAGAGATCATCATTTGTTTTAGCTGTTACACCATGAAGTGAAAAAGTAGCCCTTCGAACTTGTTCAACTTCACCTGAACCATTGGATTAAGAATCAAGAATCTTGTGCCTGTTTTTCCATTTCGTAATTCAGCATTTCTGGATCCCTGTGGTGAAGCTTAGCACCTCTAGCTTCTTCCTCCATCTTCCATCGATGTGCCCAATGGCTGTGACCACGCGCTTATGCATAAAGTGATTTTGCGATTTCGCATTTCGTGAATCTGGAGATGAGGCATCTCGACTCTCCAAGTCGCGATCCTCGAAACCCTGAAATGGAGCTTATCTGAACTGACTTCTTCCCTTCTCATGACCACCGACGGTGACCATAGGCTGTGCCAAAAGGTGCTTCATATTTCGCAAGTTTCCACACCATGCTCCGTTGACTCCAAGTCAACAAAATTCCAATCGCTTGCCACTTGTCCTATGATTCGACGGTTCAGATATGATCTTGATTCAACAGCTCAGATCATATCACGATTTCACATATCGCGATTTTGGCGCTCTTGTGGTTATGTTTCTTGCCTCTCCAAGTCGCGATTCACGAAACTCTGAAATGGAGTCGGATCAACGGTCTAGATCACACCTTGATCTGACGGTTGTGATTAAATCGCGATTTCACATATCGTTGTTCCTAAGATGTAGGTTCTCGTCACTCTAAGTCATGATAGGCGAAGCTCTGAGATGGAGCTCATATCAACGGTCCACATTCTTGGTGATTCGATGGTCCTGATCTTTTCGCGATCTCACATCTCGCTATTCCTTAGATGGAGGCTCTCGTCACTCCAAGTTGCGATAGGCGAAACTCTGAGATGGAGCTCATATCGATGGTCCACGTTCTAGGTGATCTGACGGTCCTGATATTTTCGCAATCTTGCATCTCGCTGTTCCTTAGATGGAGGCTCTCATCACTCCAAGTCACGATAGGTGAAACTTTGAGATGGAGTCAGATCAATGGTCCAGATCAAACCTTGATCTGACAGCTGAGATTGTTTCACAATTTCGCATATCGCAAAATCGAGAGGTTAGGGAACCCTGTTCCTTTGACTTTCTAGTCAACGACATGATGATCTTTCACCATGTGTCCTATGGATCAACGGTCCACGACTGTCCTCGATGGACGACCAAGATTCCTTCACAGTTTTGGGGAGTTGGATGACTCTTGGACTTATCCGCCTTGCAGCTTCACCATATCTAATGGATATTGAGCCTTCGTAAATACCCCAGATCCTACGGCCCAGATCTTCTCGCGATTTCACCACTTCGCTATTTCACTATTTTGCGATTTTGTCCACCTTCGCGATTTCGCCGCTTCGCGATTTCGCCCACCTTGCAATTTCGTCACTTCACGATTTCGCTGTTCTTGCCATCACTGTTCTTTGCCATTACTGATCTTTTCCATCACTGTTCATTCCATCAATGACAAGCTTACTCCCAACTGTAAACCTTCCAACATTCCGAACAAGGACCAAATTTGAAACTCACTCAGAATACTTAACCAGGAAAATTATACCAGCCTTCAAAATCTTTTCTAATTCCTTCCTAATAGTAGCTTCTAGTGCGGGGTTAATGGGTCTTTGTTTTCACCTAATTTGTTTGATCCCTTCCTTGATAGGAATGACATGTTGTATGAGAGCAGGATCAAAACCATGAAGATCCTCATATGACCAAGCTAAAACAACTTGAAATTCACGAAGTAAATTAGTGAATTTCATCTTTTCTTCATCAGTACATTGGGCACCTATATTAAGATTCTTGGGGGAATCATGTGTTCCAATGTTTAAGAAAATGGTTTCACCCACTTTCCTTTTTGACTCCTCTTCTTTATGCGTTTCTTTGTTGCCTACATCACTCAATGAAAATGAAATTTCAAGAGGAGTCAAGCCTTTCAGAATTTTGTTGTTTTCCATGGATATAATCTCCTTGGGCTTAAAGGGTTCATTTTGAATGAAATCACAGATGCCTTCATCACTAGGGAAGACTTGCCATGACTCTACATTGTCAGGAATATGAGGACGATATAAATATTGAAAATTACAATCAGGCCTTTGAGGCAGAATTTGTCGAGTAGGAGACGCTGCAAATACATCTAACATGTCAACCATCGAATTAAGTTCCCTTTTAAAATGAGTGATGTTAAATGATAATAAGTTCGATATAAGCATCGAAACAAATTGGGTGTAGTGTTTCATCAAATTATTGTTAGGAGAGTAGATTTTACATACAAGGTTCACAACAAGTTCAGAATCCCCCCAAAATGTAAGGTGTCCACAACCTAAATTATAAGCATTTTCAATGCTTAGAAATAATGCTTCAAACTTGGTAACATTATTCGTGCAAGATAATTCTAGCCTATAATAAAAGTTGTGAAATTTACCTACAGGTGAGTATAAGATATTTCCAGTTCCATTACCTTCATTGGAGCATGAGCAATCGAAATGCATGTGCCACATACCATCCTCTAGGTCAACTTGCTCCAGGGCAGTGTTACCCTCATCATTAAAAATGGAGTACACTCCTAAGTCTTCATCAACATAGTTTACGTTAGGATGTGGAATGCTCTCTATATATGGTGATATTCTTCCTTCCCTTAGGACTATGATATTCTTTCCATTTTGAGGAACATACAAGTGTATTCCCTCAAGAGAAATATATCCACCTGACAAGGCTTTTCAGTCTCTTCCTAAGATGATAGAATAGTTACTTATTGGCATGTCAAGTACCTGGATGTTAAGGGTTGTCCTTATTTCAGGATGTGCGCACAAAACCAAAGTCACGTCTTTGATTTCACCTATAGTCGACTTCTATAGACTGTTATATTAGAACATGCTTCTATAATTTTCATTAGTACACGATAAGCCTATGCCTTCCATAATAATTTTCGACATTACGCTTGGGCCCGAACCGTCGTCAATTAGGCAACAATGGGATATTTTATCCATAATTTTTATAGAAATGAAAATGGAGAGTTTTTTACAGGGTGTCTAAAGTTATTTACTCCTACTTTATTTACAATAGAATCCTCTTCTTTAGTCTCTTCAGAAAGATTGTCTATGGTGGAATATTTTCCTTCCATAAAAAATTTGAGATGCTTTTGTTGTTCAGGGATGACAACCATGTCCAGAAGAGTAGCATCGGCCTTGATATTAGCCAATTGGTTGAGAATGTTATATTTGGAAGAGGGAAGAGGGGAGGGAACTCCTTGAATTTCAGGAGTCTTGGTAGCCTATACAATGGCATCTTGTGAATATGATCTTGGACTAGAAGAAGTATGAGGGGGATCATATTTTCCTTTTGAAGAATAGGATTTATTCTTAGTGTTTATGATCATGACATCTTTCAGTTATGCCCAATCTAGAACAACAATGGTGGTTTCAGGATTTTTTGCAAATATTTTATCTCTGCCACTCTTCTTTACCTCACAAGTACTTTCCTCATGATTTTCCTCACAAAATTTACACCAACTGTAAGACATGATGACTTTGGGTTGAAAGTTGTTTTCATTGGTATTCCTAAAAGGTGGTGATGAAGAAGATGATTCCCCAAGAGTAAGTGAAGGGACATTTCGATTTCGCTCATATTCTCTCATATTATTGTTCATGTCCTTTACAAGTTGTAGGATGGAAGACATGTCCATTTGCTTAACCGAGTCCCCCTTGGGGAGACCTATTATTTCTAGTTGTTCTTCATATTCTAGACAAGTATGCAGGGCAAAACCAAGGTTATCAATATATTTTTCTTCAAGACTACGACGATAAGGGGAAGGTAGAGAATTATAGTAATATATACAGACAACTTATTTCCGGGGGTGAATAAGTTCAAGAATTTGATTATACAACTTGGTGAAACGAAGGTTGAAAGAATTAATAGTCTCACCATCTTTGTACGCAATGTTATTATATTCCCGTAATTGTTCGGTTGGGATCTTAGAATGCCCATAAGTGGACTTGAACCAGTAAACTAACTCTTCCCAAGTGGAAAGAATCTTGGGAGGGAGATCAAAAAAAATTTCCACTGCTTTCCCTTCGAGAGAGTTGACAAATAGGCGCATGCAGGTATCATTATCATTAGCTCCTATATTTTGACAGGAATTAGAGAATGCTACCAAGTGTTCATTTGTAGTGACAGTATTATTCCCGGAAAACCTAGGTATATTCTCTTTAAATTTTGGTAAAGGACGAGTAGTAGGCACTAGGTTCAAGGGAGAAGATACATACCATGGGGTAATAGTAGAATCTTCCTCGAATTGGAAAATCCCATACTTCTTGATGATCTTGGCAGGGTTGGTAGTAGATTGGACATGAACCTGATGGCTATACAAACTACCAATCACTGATGAGGCTGAAGGTTGATATGATGAGGCACCTATAGTACCACTAGAGCCACCTACAGATGCCATGTTGTAAATGATGGGTGTGGGTGAGAAAAGTGAACTAGCTGAATCAAACAAAGTTCTCCTTAGAGTACCTTGTTGGGTTGACATAATAGCTTTCCTTCTTCCTATTTCAATGATAGGAGTGATTTCAAGAGATAATCCTCTTTTTCTCCTAGATATGTGAGGATTTAAGGACATGAAAAAGAAGATCAACTTTAGGAAAAAGAGAGATACGGTTGATTTCTAGGCTGCCTTTGTTTGGCCTCCTAGTGTTCACGAATACTTATGTCTTGTTCAATTACTTCCCACGAGCGTTCTAGCTCAGCCCGAGTATTAGTAGTTTCTAAGATGGTATTAAGTAAAGTTAAGGAAAATTCTGGTTTGGTATTTAAGACCGTGCTCAATATTGGGTTGCCTTGTAGCAGGTACTGTCATGAGGAAAAGAAAACAACCAAAGAATAAAAAACAAAAGAAGAAATATTCAATGATAATTATGAATACAATCAACCAGAGAGATATGGAAGATCTCCCTAGTATGGTCAACAAATAAATGTTGAGGAAAAGGTATAAATTACCTTACTCAATCATTTTCAGATCTTGCATGGATAAGACAAGATAGTTGGGAATTTCACCCAAGGGTTTGTAGCCTCAAAACATTCTCTCAATCCGCTAGTATTAATTACAAGGACTGAGGCTGATTTATAGTTTAAATACATTGCAAAAATAAAATAAAATAAAACTTCTATAATGTACATAGATTTGCGATTAAGTAAACATGGAGATCAAAAAGAGAAAAGTAACCAAGTCACAAATACACATATATGAGATAGAATAACAATATGATTTTATTTCACTCTAACATATAAAAAATGTTTTCTCTTTACAAAACCCCTGTGAGGGCATGGACCAAAGTTTGATTTAGATATCTTCGATGGACACCATACAAAAAGACTCTAACAGTAAAGTAAAACTGAAATTAATAATCTGGATCAACTTTCCACAAACTACTTCCAATTTGACTCTACAATATATCCTTTATCAGCCATGAAACTCAATTCACAAACAAACAAGAATACACAGACTATCAAGGATGGATCAACACCTCTAAAACAAGCTTCTGAAAAGTGTGGTTCAATCTTGAACCTTCCTGTTTACAATAATATCCTACTGTCAAGAAGAGAATTAGGTTTTGAATAAAATCAGAAATGAATTAAAATGGAAACTATCTCATGTAACTAAAGAGCAAACCTTAGTCTTGCTTTCTCCTTCTATTCTCCTTTGTCTCTTCTTCTCATTCAACTTTTATTCCTTCCAAATAAGTTGAATAAGTTCAACTACTTTCTTAGTTAAGTTAATTTAACCTAACTAATTAGTTTAGGAGAAATAAATAATAATAATATAGTTAAGGGTCTTAATTAATAATAACTAGGTAGGTGGGACCCCTTGTGACTCTCGTCATTTGTTCCTTTTAAATCATGCAATATAATACCAATATAAAAAAATAAAAAAAATAAAAAAATTTAACCATATGCCACCCTTGTAACTCCCTTGAATAACTTTCAAACTGGATATTTAAATATCGGAAACAATTTATATCATATCCAAAAAAGAATATATATATATCCACGTTATCCACATTGTCCACAAAATATCAAAATAGAGCTTTCTATCCAAAAATGTTCACAACCATTAAGCATTGTCCTCATCAAATGAAATCATAAAAAAACATAATTGAAAAACCATATTTGCCACTTTGTGAGGCAATTTTCCTTTTTCCACTGTGGTTTCCCTTAGACTTCTCGAAAGTATCCTGTGGTTGATTGGACCCTTGGGGTTGTATCTCTTTGATCACATGGGAGTAGTCATCCTTCAAAAGCAGTAGGGAAGACACATATTTCGAGGAATCATTGGAGGGAGAAGAAGGGGAGGCAACTATTTTTCCCTTATCTTGCACAGGTTGGGGAATATAAGTTTTCAATCTCTTACTGGTGCATGAAGACTGAACTAGCGAAACAACACGATAAATCTGGACATTGGGATTGACAGGTGGTTGTAAAGTCAATGACATAGTAGGCCAACCATGATGGTGAGAGACAGGTTGGTTGACGATCTCTTTCTAACCATCATTTGCGGGGACTTCAGGATGCAAAGGCACATGTGGAGGAACGAGAATGCCAGGGATATTCTGAGGAGGTTGAAAAGGGGGTCTTTCTGGTTGAGGGTGCATTATCCCATGGCCAACCTAATCAAAGAACCCATCTTAGAATAATTGGTTCAATTCTTGAGGATCAACGTCAAAATGGATAGAAAATCTAGGCCTCCTATGGCCTTGATTCCAATTCCCCCCGCCTTTGTTATTTCGGCCATTGTTGCCTCTACTGAAAAATCTCATCCTGTAGCAACAATTCGTTAGTAATGAAGTTCTTAATAAATCATACATGACACTCTGCTTACATGAATCAAAATTTGGCTCAAAAATTGACATGAGATACATGCAAATCCATTAATTACAAACCATTCATTAATTTCCATGTGAACAGGGGGTGATAGGGTTCATGGAAAATATGGAGGGAGTGTAGTTAGCGAAAAATGGTAGAATTATAGAGAATGCATATATGGATATTGTTCAGCAATTAACCAAATAATCTAACTGTGTATAAAAATATCAAAATATCAATCACCAACACTTTCTATGATATCCCTTTTGTCGCTTCTACACAAACTTTTATTTTTAAATTTATATCATAGAACATGGATGCAATAAGTGAAATCGGGATTGTGAGGGGATTGTAATTAGAAAAAAATGGTAGAATGATAGGGAATAAATATGGATAATGTTCAAGTATAAACAAATCAAAACATGCTACCTTAAACGCAATCAAACCATATCTTTGTCCAGAATTTCAAAGTTTAACAAGTAATCCTTTTCCAAATAATAATCCAAACTGATATCTTCTTTGAAAAATTTGCTTGCTGGCTTCCAAATTATTTACACAATAATCTGTATGCCCAGAATTATGTAATCATAGAAACCATTGTACCCATATTATCATTATATGACATTCATAGCGAACAACATCGTAATCGCTATAAGAAACAACAATAGCCTTTGAGCCATGACCATAACATTAACTCAAATAATAATCCTTTTAATCCAACAAGGACACGTATAGTGTTTACAAACAACACATATCCATCATTTTTTAACCACTATTCAATGTAATTATTTTCGACGTTATCACTCTTATTCGGGCCTCAAATATTTCTAAAATAGGTTCTCCTTTTATACAATCAACATAATGATTGAACCAAAATAACATTCAATATTTTGAACACGATATTCAAATGAATAGGTGGGTATAGATCTCTTCCATAATTACCTAGCAAGGGACCAAACAAAATCATGCCTAAGTAACCGAGAAAACATAGTGCTCCCATCAACTTCAAACTAGAGTAAATACACTTTCAATGTAATGTTCAGGGTTTAAGATAGTAAGTGGTAGGGACAATAGGTGGTTTGACTAGAGAGTTTGGCGGTTGAATGGCACAAAGAGATCATTCCATAGGTGCCCTATCATAATCGATCACAAAAACAATAATATGCAACATTGGTCTCGACTCTATGGGCTTCGAACAACAAACTGCGTCTTCCAAAACAAACAAGTGAGGCCAACCCTTTTTCCAACACTGCATAATGAGCAACCAAATAAAAACCCATGTCCAACCAAAAAGCACAAATAGTTCTCTCATAACAATAGGGGTAGCAATTCTCTCATAATGTATAACATTTACCAGGCAATAATGGAGGTGAGGTTATATAAAGCAACCTAACAACTAAGGATTTTTCCAAGACAAGGCACATAATGCTCTAATCTTCAATCATAGTTCACATAAAACCCACAGGGTTGAAACATGGCATGGGTACACTTATCCACGGAGACAAGTAGTGTCAATATATAGGTGGAGTATTCAAAAATCCCATAGTTTAGGCAAACTAGGATAACCAAATTCAATAGAGAGCCTAGACCCAGAAAAAGAACCATGACAAAGCATGCTCCACTGCAATCTTTACTCAATAATTCTAGTGAACAATTACACACAACAAGGAACACACGACCAACTTTTAAAATCCAACAACCCTAGGAAAACCACCACATGAAACCAAAGATGCGAGCATAAACACAGTTCCAAAACATCATAACATCTTGAGAATCACACAAACCACAAGCAACTAGAGCCAACATTTGATTCAAAGGCAGAGTAACTCTGATGGATGGAAAAGTAAGACATCCCATACCTGTAAAATTCTGTGTGAGGATAAAAACATAGACTGTATACTTCCTCCATGACTGGGAAAGGTGGAGCAGAAGCAACTACCAGAGCCAAAAATGTAAGAATTAATAGGGTGATGGGCTCGAGGGGAGTTTGAGGGATGTGCATTTACTACACGTCGCTTCTCCCTTTAGATATTCATTCAATTTCTAGTATGAGTCAATCCCACTAGCCAACTCACCATAGCGCTACATTCAAACCATTAATCAACCAAAAGTCCAAAATTGCCATATTACTTTTGCAAAGTGCGTGATAGCCTAAAGTGCATCACCCCTTGCCAATATCAAATTCCTTCAAATGACAATGTTCTAGGCACACAATCCACTATGAAACTTAAACAATGTGCACAACCATAGTATCAAGGGTGAATATCACCCAAATTTCACCATGAACAATACACAACATCAAAATTAAAACTGGAGTATAGTTCTCTCTTTCAAAAGGGAAGCATTATCATATTTTATGAGAGATAATCCAAACCACTTAGCTCCATGTTTTAATCGCCCAACCACATATTACGATAAAAATTTTAAACCATGATTTGAAACAAATGAACTTTAGAAAACTGTGTTGCTACCATCACATAGGCAAACAAAATATAAGAACTTCTTATCCACCATATTTCCATGAGTATAACAAGGGGGTGCCACCTACTAGTATATTATTAATATAGATAAATAATAAAGCTTGGAAATAATTTGCGATCATAGTATTCATCATTGCACTTTCAAGCATCAACACAGTGCATCCCCCTCAATCCCACTGTACACCTTTGCATGCTCCTGTGAACTATCTCTCATCATCATATTCCCCTAGATAGTCATGCGAGTACCTATATCCTCCTGCATCATCATGTGTCCAAGGTGTACTTCCATATCAACCTCTGCATGGATGCCAACCAATCATGGAACACAAATGAAAGTGTCCTCATAACTACCCCTGACTCTAGAATCCCCATGTGTGTGTATGACCAACTGTCTCATAACTACCCATGAATGGTGGTCCCTGTGACACTCAGACATCCTCCAACATCTCATGGTCATATCTATCCATAACCATTAGCGATCTTGGGTACTCCTCATGCTCCTGCATCAACTGGTTCCCCTCTTCCAAACCATCAACACCCTCTAGAAATGTAGCTGAAGAATATATCTGACTCTTTGTCGAGATAGATATAGAGGATCCCTGACTAGTCTCCTCAAGGATCTCCTCTAATCTGGACCCTGATTCTTGAAGGGTTGTCTATGTGCCTTCCAAGAATCCTCATGTTCTCACCAACTCATGAGTGAGTTGGTCAACCTCAATATCCTTCTTCCTTAGTGCCCTGTGATACATATCGCCAACCTCCAATAGGTAATCTATATCCATCAACAACTGTTGGTAGTCGACCCTCATCACGATCACTCTCTCCTTGAGTGTATGGAAGTCATCAATGGCAAGTCCCCCATCTGAACTATCATGTGCCATCGAGACCCTCCAACAATATCCTACAACCAATGTGTATGTATCATCAATGCCTCTAGTGGCTTCCATGATCATGTCCTCACTAACTCTCAACTAACCTGTTAAGTGTCGTGACTCCTGATCACAATCCTGTTGAGGTGCTACCTCATGACTCTCACAACTAGTGTCAACAAGGGAATCCCCAACAACACACTCCTAAAAAGATAAGGCACTAAAATGCCCACTATCCACTGTGCTACTGAGTCCTCCTGTATGCCACTGCATAACATCACCAACTGCTACCCCCATTTGAATCACACTGTATTCTATATGGGAAGTTGTATCCTCCTCTGCTCTCACTCTTCTAATTTCATATGTTCCGAGATCCCATATATATGTGTCCATACATGTGTTAAGGTCATCCCTACCAAGAAGGAGTGCATCCTCATCACTATAGACTGATCCTGGAAGTAAGTATCCCAACAAGATGTTAGTCTCCACAACCTAATCTATCAATGGAATCCCCAAAATAAGTGACTCACTCTCCTCATATTGGTAGGTATGTATATAATCATCTTTCTCCAAGTCATGCCTCTCATCCTAGGTCTGCAGATCTACATGTCCCTTGTGTTCTATTACTACACAAGGATCCTCTACCATATCTAGAATGCCAGTGATATCCTCATGTGTTGTGGCTAGCATAGGTTCCTGAGAAGATAAGGACCCTGTCATGCTCATCTCCATAGGAAGAACAATATCCCCTATGCATGACCTCATACTAGGTGCTAACACATCTAAATCCTCACAAGTGTCACCACTATGTTGAGGTGTTGATTCATCGACACTATCTGATAGGGAAGTTAAAGAACATGCACTATCATTATGTCCATCCAACTATCAAACAACTACACAAGAGTCCTGTGACTGCTCTAATGAGGAATCTAAGGCCTCATCCTCATCCTCATCCTATTCATCACTGCCATAATGCACCTCAATGTAATGCACTTTCCCTTTACACCTGCATCTGTGATATGTCTCCTAACACTCTTTGCAACTGTAGAAAAGTTACCTGCTCCTAATGGGTGTAGGATCAATATGTTCTCTTGTCAATCCACTAATTTGTGGGGATGTATCCTCTTTCCCTTTTCTACAACATGCTCTATACTTATGTATTTCTAATATCCACTCATATATGGCTTGATCCAATTCTACCCAAAGATTTTCTTGTTTATCCATTTTCTTAGACAATTGAACAACATGCTACTTGCTCATTCTGAAATCCGATATTTTCCCCTTATGGAAGACCCCTCAGGCTGGGAGGAATCTTCACTCTGATACCACTGTAATGTTCCTAACCAGATTTGATATAAAAACTAGACTTATGTGGTTGGAAACTTTCGTCAAACACTTTGACGGTAGGACCTATTTCCTTAACCAAATGCCTTAATTTAGGTTCCTCAACTTTAGGATAGGTTATTGATGTGTTTTGGTGACCAATGAGATGGTTTGAAACCTTCTTATAGATCCCATTATGTCTGTTGTTTGGTTATTTAGCTTGTTGTTATAATTATAACAATAGAACGCATTGAAACATTTTGTCAAACAATTGGCATGTTTGTCTTGTTATTGAGTTTGATCATGGTTTATTGTATGCATAAATTGTTGATGATAGAGATGACAAATAACAACAATAAAGGAAATAGATATACACAATGAAATGGCCACAAACTCAGATATGATTTTATTTATTAAAGATAACTAACCTCCATACAATAGCAAGAAAATCTCGAACATAGATAGTAGAATGACAATGTGGTTGAAGATGCCTCCAATATATAATAGAAAACAGATATATTTTCTCCCAATAGCCCTCTTATGCTGAATGAAAAATATCTTGTATATCAACTACTTTTCTTGTTGAATACCAAACCCCCTCTTGTTGAAGTTGTGCCCTCACTAGCTGTAGAATCCCATAGAATTTTTCCCTCTTTAGATAAGGCTCCAAAACCCTTGCAAACTAATGCAAAACTATGTAGAATGAGTAGGCTGGAAGATATTATGAGTTACCCTAACTGTAGAGACCCAGTCTGCTCCTAAAATAGTGTCTCCCTAACCCCTAGTGCGCCCCTCAACAAGATATTCTCCAATATAATGATTTTGGAGGTTAGAAAACCCCCACAAGTTCCAAAAATGGTGCTCTGATGATGGCCAAGAGCATCCAATCGAGATATATTCCAAAACCAAGCTCCACCAACCAAATCGAACTCTCCTTTTCCAACTGGTATGCCCTCTCTGCAGAAATCCTCTATGTTGCACCCTCTTTTCTCAAGATGCCTCTGAACTGAATAGTAATTGATGTACAATGGTGAGGGAGGAATATTTCACCTTCGTCAACAAGATTGGACCCGGTTGGGTGGGATATTTCACCATCAAGCTGATCTCTAGGGTTTGTTCAGTGAAAACCCTCAAAACCCCCAAGTGCATGGGCTCTCTAGCAAGAAGCCAGACATCAAAATGATAATCAACAAAATGAGAGAATAAAGGCCCCTATCTCTCTTTTATCCCCCCCTGTTCACCTTTTTCCTCCAAGTGACTTTTACTTTATTTTTATTATTCTTTAATTAAATCACTTCATAAATTAATTGACCTTTTTGCCTCTAAAAAGTGATTTATTCATCCCTTTGGATTCTTCGGCCACTGAAAGTCACTTTTCATGATCTAATCCGGTAGTTCTCTTCCTCTCTATTCCGATGAGCTATTACACTAAGAGGTTTCTCTAAGTATTATGCCCAAAATGACCTTCTTAGTGAAATTAATTAAAATAAGACCCATAATAACTCAAAATTACGGAAATCGTCGGAATGCAACGAAACCAAAGTCAATATGTGTGGAATGGATCCTAATGATGAAATATGATGAAAGATGCAAGTTGGGCCCAAAAAAACCCCTCAATATTTCTTGAACTACTTGTTAACCCCATCTGGCTACTCTGGAAGGCATCCCTCTCTATAACATAGTAACATCCAAAAATGGGGATGTCACAGTCCTCCCTTCTAGAATATTGCTTGTCCTAAAGCAATAAATGAATCAATATACATATGATACCGGGGTCCCATATCCACATGTGTGACACAAAGTAGGCTCCCCTCAATATGTGGTGCCTCCAAGTGCTCACCACACATGACACTCAAATGCTCCTGATGAATAGAATGATCAAGGGCCATAGAACCTCGGTCAACTCCCCCAACAACCTCTCTACTCAAAACTCAACTCCATCAAACTCTGGACTACTCATCACTCCATTCCCTGGATCCCATATCAATATGTGAACTGCAATGCCCTGTGAAGTATAGTCTTGTAAGATATCAACACCACGAGTCTCCTGCAAATAACACACGACCTCCACCCGAAATGAGTCTCACCTCCAACACCATACCAAATCCAACACATCCTCCACCAACTGAACATGTTGTTTCCATAGTGAGGTACTACAAGACCTCAATGAATCACCAACAAGTGACGTGCTCCCCCCAATACTGAAGCTCAATGGAAAATCAAAGTGATTTTCCCTTCAAACATCCACTCGCCTCCATCAATTAATGAAATTCCCAACCTTGTAATCCCAGTGTCCCATGCTAATATCTGAAAGGGGCCATCACGTTGACATTGCACCACTCTGATCATGATTGTCTACCCAACATATACATATTGGATCCCCCACTCTTGGATCCTCATGCTAAAATAATTATGATGATTGGGCATGCTATCAAGAAGATAAACTTGTAAAGGTATCCCTGTGGAACCAAAATATGTACATCCATCGTCAAACTCGATAACGAGTATCAACAGGGAAAACATGTCTCACCACATAGAACAAATCCCAGCAAGCCCTCTCAAAGTAATCCAAGAGTGAATTATGTTTCTTGCTGGCGCAACCTAGACCCTCATAAGATGAAGCAAACTACTAACCAAATGGACTCCTAGATCCCATGGAAAATTTGGAAGTTCATCACTTCCAATCCCCATTAATTGTTAATGTGCCATACTGATAGCTGTCAGAATCTATCCATCCTCATCCCAATGAGAATATGAATATGTATCAACCTATGAGATATCATCTATCCCATGGCCTAATATACTCTCCATCACACCCAAGGTATCAACTATCTATATCTAATGATCCACACCTATCGAGATGTATGCAATAAAGACACTATTGTCACGTGGTATCGACCTACCAACTCTCCATGTCCCTTATCATTGTCTATCTCCCCATGTGTTGTTGTCAATTATGAAAGTATCGGGAAAGGATAACATAAATATATGCAATCGACTGTAGGACTGGAAAGTATCATATGCTTTGGTCAATCCCAAAGAATTGAACAAAATCTCATCCATCGACACCCATGGTAAATAATACCCTGTACTCATCACTAAAATCCAACCATTGGGTAAAATAGTAGGTATCTCCATAAACTGCTAGTCAATCACTCTCCATCCATCATCACTCATGCAATTGTTGCTATTGTGAAGGTGATCTCCCAGATCTATACACTACTGCAAGGGAGAGGAATATCCATGATCCACTAAGTACGTATCCTCCCTGCAATCCAGTGTGTCCCCTTGAATCCCACTGTACACCTCTCCATGCTCATGTGAACTATCTCTCATAATCATATGCCCCTGGATAGTCATGCAAGCCCCTATATCCTCCTACATCATCATGTGTCCAAGGTGTACTTCCAGATCAACCTCTGCATGGATGTCAACCAATCCTGGAACACATATGAAATTTTCCTCGTAACTTCCCTTATCTCTAAAATCCCCATGTGTATGTGTTAGTTGTTTCTCTCTTACTTCTTCTTGGGCTGACCCAGGTTCATATCTCAACAAGTTTCCAACAAAACCCTCAAAACTATCGGCCCTCTTGGTACACTAGAAGGCAACGTTGCACACAAAGTGTCTAGCGGAGTCTCACCCGAGATAGATTTTATGGGTGACTGCAATACTCAAGTGTTTGCAGTCTAGGAGTGAGTGGGGATCTAGGGTTGTGTTCTTCCTTCCTTGTGCATTATCCTTGTTAATTATTCAAGTACTTCTATGATTTATTCATCTTTAAACCTATGCATGTCTGTTGATATATCTAGTTTAACCATTCATTCATAAGCTAATGATCAACATAAAGTAAACATTCATTAACAATCACACATAACACAAGGTTTACTGTGGTTCAACCCCTCCTAAGGCTATGTCCACAAAGATCTGGATTCTCTACTCTTTTATTTAATCTACTGCAAAATCTTGCATTGCACGCATTACATCTTCAGTAATACAATCAAGAGTGAGGGTAAGAACCCTTTGTGAGGCGGACTAGATCACACTAGGCTCCTTAGCCTGTGACCTAACCCTCAAATACTACCTTACTCAACTCTTCTACAACCTTATTACAATAAAAAATCCCACAAAATCATGATAATCAACCTTCTCTGTTATGATATGATATATCCCTATCTCACTCTCACTTTACCTAGACCTCCTAGGTAATTATTTATACTATTTTATAGGCTTATAGTCATTACAATCCTTATCAAAAACCCTAACCCTATCATGGTTAGGGTTATCTTCCTGCGCACCACGTTGCTTTCCCTCTTGCATGTTGCTTTTCCTTCTTTTTCTACATGCTGCTTTCTTTCCACTTGTTGTGCATGCTCCAAAATTAGGTCTTTCCCCAAAACTGATCTTTCTCAAAAAATAGGTCTGTGCACAAATTAGAACTACTTCTCAAAATAGGCATATTCCCAACAGGCCCCCAACACTGACATGTGGCTCGTCCTGAGCCACTCAGGTGGTGCACACTCCTTGTACTGCCTTTTCCAAACTGTGGAACTTCCTTGCTAGTTCCTTTCCTTTTTCCCTCATCTGCGTAGCTTTGTATGTTAGCACCTCAACTGTCTACGTTGTTATCTCTTCCTATAATATTGTTTCACCCTATGACTATTCCTGTGTCATACTCATCTTCTCTTCCTCCAGTTGCGCAATCATCTGTGTTGCTTATTTCTGGAGGGGTTCCAATTGGGTTTATCTTTCTTTCTTATTTGTCTACATTTTCTTTAACTTTGTCTGCAGAGTCTTCATTTCTAGAGTGCCCTTCAAGTGCTCTGTAATACTCATTGTTTTCTGCCATTTCTTTATCTCCTGCATGGATTTTCTGATTTTCTCCTCTTGTTGGTGCCACAGTTGGATCTTTTCATCTTCTTCTAAAATGGTCTAGATCTGTGCATTTCTGTCGAACAACTCTGTGACTTCACTTGCCTCTTTTCACATCTCTTCTATCATGAGTGAGAATTGTTGTTCTCTCTCTTCTCGAACCTCCAAAGGAGTTGTAGGATTAATATTTTATTTAAGCTCCTCGATTTCCTGCCTATATCTCTCAATTGTTTTTGAAATAATTTTTATCTTTTCCTCTGCACTCCTCTCTAGTGCTTGCGTGTTGTCTAGGATGCGATCGTATACTGTTGTTATCACTTATTATAGCTTATCCACGCATTATTTCTCCTCCTCTTTCTCCGAGGTCAATTGGTCACATTTGATTTATAACATTTTGGTGACTCCCCTACCCACCTCCAAGTTAGTCACATCTATGCGGGCTTTGGATTTCACTTCTTGCATTATGCTGGCCTGGAGTCCATATAATGCCTTGGTGGGTATCTGCACCATGACGACTTCAAATTTCTCAACTTGCCCCATGGTTTTCTATGCAGTCTCATGATCCATTCTAATCATTTGGTGAGTGATTATGAATGTCTCCCTGCCTTGTACTACCAACTGTACTGTCTCCTCTCCTTCTTTTTGCTTGGGGGGTCGCTATGTATTTTCATGTCGCTACATTGTGGCTTGTGGTATTTCTTGACTCCGTACTTGTTGTAGAGTTTCATGGACTTCTATGAGATTGGCCATGATCTCTTCTCTTTGTGCCTCTGCAACATGAACCACCTCTTCCCCCCTATCTTGGACGTTTTTCGCGACTAACTCAACATCATCCTCTGTCAGGGTGATAATTGGGTCTTCCATGAAATACTTCCTCTTTATACATGCCCCTTCTACCTCCACTGGCTTTCTTGTTGTCTGTGAGTGATGCACCCCACTTATTGTAACCTGGACCCTTTCTTCACCAGCGTGTGATGTACACCCCTTTCTAGTCTGTCGTTGGATGTCTTTCCTTGTCATTGTTGTTGTCCTCCTTGTTATTTTAGGTATTGCGCTGCTTACCGATGGTTGATTATGCGCTGCAACCTTTCTAGTGTTATCGGTTGGGCTATTTTGTTTTGCTGAAGAACTTGCTTCAACACTTTCCTTACGCTTGGTGGATTATGTCATGGATGGCCTTATTGTTGGTTTTTCTACTGGCATATTACACTGCGTAGGCCATTCTCTTATTATCCAGTCAATTTCTTCCTTGGTGACACAATATTTCATCTCCATCCATGCCTTCTTTGGATCCCTTGCGACCTGGATTCACATGTGATGCCTGGATGCCTTGAACCTGGCTATCGATTTTGTTTCATGGATTACCTYTATAGGAATGYGCCACACATTGGTTGTGCATTGTTGTATTTCTTCTAGAAACATYGCAAATAMTGTGTTRTTTGCTTGTTGATTTTAATTGTCCTTGGCCTGMTAGAGGGACTCATATCTGGCCRCATAGAATTTTCCTTTYCTATCYAGGAAGGATGAAAACTTTGGATCCTACCATCCTGTCAAGGMTATAAGAATGATGATCCAAGATTAATGGAAATYGGTTCCATTATCCTTCACATATCTTCAATCAACSAAAAATTGGGTCAACACATACGRTGCCCAACTGAATGTYACTCCTTTCACRCACTGCRTGGCTACTGCTATGAATCCTRCTGAAGCTTCTTCTTTTMTGCATTTCCTCARCAACTTGYAAGCCATAATATTTTTAGYGAACCTCGTCGCATTTCCATTAATCTCCTTGAGCACAATGCCCCTGTTTTCCCTAATGGTGCCAAATTATKCTTTTATCATMTCRACGATTTCATTCTCKYGCATCTTKTTATCCAAGTACTCCTCTGGATGTGCAYCGATTGTAGGTAAACYTGTGATCTTGGTGATCAACGCCACATCCAGCTGTACTGGCCTATCCATCCAAACGATGTCATMATGTACCCGRKCTACTAATTGTTTGACAYAGAGCCCAATTTTTTTACCGYRCCCTAAGTGTGGTAAATACATGAGGTTCATTATGCCARAGTTGTACAACCCCRTTATCCACTGYGCGGGMTCCRTTATTGGTTTACCTAGGGGTCCAATTTCCCATATGTTTTCTAAGTAGKTTTCTTCARCCAAATCTGGGAATTTGGTCRCATCACGCACATCSTGGTCTRAKTACCTACGTTTTGGTACTTTTTYGAGAACATCGTCCAYAGTGACCACTGYGTCTGGGAGATATGGAAGTGTGATGTATGTGGCATCMTTCRCCTTTCTTTTYTGTYTGATAGCAGGTGGGCCTTCCTGTGTTGTTTATGCRTCCTCTTCTTCCCTCTCCAAGTCTGGCTGATCGATGAGGTCCTCGACCAACACCTCTTCTCCKTCATGGCCCTATCGCTGRCCCRTCGTTTCATCAGGTTTAAYGGGCGTTTTAGGATTAGGGYTAGGGATACCRTYCTGGGTCCCRAAACTCTACCCTACTTCCCCTTGCARCRTTGTYGATGTTTCCTCTTCGACCCATGTCGGGATGATYGAATCTGTGTCCGAAGTGGTGACATMTTCARTCTTGACCACGTTCTCAGGTTGTCTCATTATTTCCTTGCACCTTTGGCCYTGTCAAGTAACCCGTAAATACTAGYMTGSAGTGTCGAACTTTGGTGGTGTCATCTTCTATCTAATTCACACACTCACTTGCTTCTTCGTAYARTTCTAGTTAAGGCACACACTTTATATCTTTCTCTGTGCTAAAAAATCACTAAGTGTTGAACTAACGCGTGCTTTCTTCCCTTTATAGACCCGGTCATAATTKTTTTTCACTTTTTGCGTGCATTTGCACCGRGTGTAATTTTTCATGCRCGTTGTATTCCGATGTTGTCGCAGTAATTGATGCACACGACTTTTTTTTTGCACTTTCCYGTGGTTTAGTCAACTCCTGCTTCTTTTTGTGTTTTTCTTCTTTTTTCTATTTTTGTATTCATTTTTTCTTCTTTTTCCYCTTTTTATTTCTTTAATCATTTTTTTTWCCTAATATTTACTATAGTACMCTATATACATGACTTTCTTACTGCRTTGTCACTTTTAAGGGTTAGTAGTTTGACTGTCCCTATATGGTTTCAGTTGACTACCGTTAATCATTCCTTTCAGTTCTTTTCCTCCCAAGTCCTTTAGCTATATAKATCCCCCATATGTGAGAGTCTTTWCTTCGTATGGCCCTAGCCAATGCATTCTAAACTTACCAGGGCGTTACAAAAATTTGTTGTCATAGAGAAGAACTAAGTCTCCCTACTTAAAGCTCTTCTTTTTAATGTGTCTGTCATGTCAAGATTTTTCCCTTTCTTTCTCTACTTCCTGGTGAAATCCTTCCATAATATTGTAGTTAGCCTCATCTGTACTACGCCTCTTTTTGTCATGTTGGTAATTGTTGCTATGCGCAGACTGGGTACTGGAAATTCTAATGGCACCATTGTTTCCTTCCATACACCATATTGAATGGTGTGTGTCCTGTCAACTTATTTCATGTGGTCTTGTATGCCCACAGTAATGTTGCTATTTTCAAGTCTCAATCATCCCTTTTAACATTGAAAATCTTAGTCAATGCATTTTCCAAAATATTATTGAAATCTTCTAGTTTTCCATTTGCCTGAGGATGATATGGTGTACACCTCTGGTGATAGAATTCAAACTCCTCAGTCATCGCTCTGATGGTATTATTAATAAAATGAGTGCCTTGGTCACTCATCAATATCCTGGGACATCTAAATATGGTGATCTCTTGCACAAATAAGAAGCGTGTTTTTGTCTTTGTGATACAATATTTGACTGGTGTTGCTTTTGTCCATATTGTTAAGTATTCAATCGCAGTAATGATATATCTATCTCATGACCTTTTTTGGTGGATTAATAGGTCCAACAAAGTATATTTCCCATTTTTCAAATACCTACATAGTTACTTGTGGTCTTAGGGGAATCTCATCTCTTTTGTTGGGTTTTCCAACCCTCTAACACAAATTGCAGTTCTGGAAATATGCCTTGGCCTCTTTATGGAGTGTTGGTCACCACAATCCTGCGTGTAATACCTTCCATGCGGTGGATTTTCCTGCATAGTTCCCTCCCACTATACCTTCATGAGCTTCTACCAAAATTATGGGTCGTTCATGTTCCAATACACACCTTCTAAAAATACTATTTGTGCCCATCGTGTATAAATGACCTACAATGAGTTGATAGTCCGCAGCTCTGACTACTAGGTTTTTCTTCTACGCGGTGCTAAAGTCTTGTGGCTCAACCCCTATACTTAAGTATTCAATAATATCAATGAAGTATTCATCAACTATATGTACTAAAAATAACTTTTCATCATGAAAGTTGTCTTTCAAATTAGTAGGTTCTTCTCCATTGGTTACCCTTGATAGGTGATCAGGTCCTGCATTCAACTTCCCTAGTTTGACTATCACTTCAAAATCCAATTCTTGGAATAATAATAGCCATCTACAAATCCTCCCCACCAACATTAACTTGTTGACTAGATATTTGAGGAAAGAATGGTCTATGAACATTTTAAAGTGTTTACACAGTAAATAGTGTCTGAATTTCTAAAGTACATATACCATATCTAGGCCTTCTCTTTGTTGAAATATTGTAACTGCAAAGAGTATTCTAATTATTATTGAGTTATTATCATATAGATCAATCCCCTTTTGTGTATTGATCATGTCGGGGCTTATGTATGACCAAATCCCCTTTTGTGGATTGGTCAAACATTAATTATATCATGCTATTTGAGAAGTCAGCCCCTATGGATAATTAAAGTGGCTTTAGCCACTAGTTGAAGAAGTCGGCCCATCATGGTGAAGAGACAAAACCTTAGCGCTCCTCAGCTAGTATAAATAAGAGAGGATAACTCCTCATTCTCACACTCACTCAAGTCACTTATATAGTGCAAAAGTTTGAAGAAAGCTATAGTTGTCGGAATAAGGAAGTGAGAGGTGCATTTTTCAGTGTTGGATATTCTCTAGTGTTTGGTTTATTATCTTGGCATTGTATTGGCAATCTATATTAAGGAAGTTTTTTTTGGGTTTTCTCCCCCATGAGGGTTTCCCAGGATAAATTTTGTGTACCTTGTGATTGTGTTTCTTTCATTCCATTAAATTGAAAAGAACTTAATAGAATCTCTAAATTTAACATGGCATCAGAGCTTGAGTGAATAGAGCACCTTTCACTAGGTAACCAAAAATGTCACTGTTGTCGTATAAGAAAATTAGGGATTTTTATTGGAAGAGAATTTCATCCTAAAAACCATCTAGGGAAGTGTTCCCTAGCCTAGAAAACTCATTGGCACCTTGAGTGCACCTTTTCAGTGGCAGAGCCTTCGAAAAGTCAAACCCTAGTTTTGGTTGGTACTAGAAAACCAGAAAAACTAGAAAACCAGAAAACCAGGAAACCAGAACCAATACCATAAGTACTAGTCCATAAATGGCGCATGTCAAGTTTCAAGGGGTAAAACTTGAAATTTCTTAAAACAGACAGCTCCAACCTACTCACCTCAACTTAGTGCATCTAGTCCTTCGATCAAAATTCCAAAATTTGAAAGTTGAAAAATTAGGATTTCTTCATAAAACCCTAAGTTGCAGTTGTAGTTGTAGTACCAATTACAATTGCAATTGCAACACCAGTTACAATTACAGTTGAAACACCAATTTTAGTGCCAACACCAAATGCAATACCAGTTGCAGTAAATTTTTTTGTGAAGTGTTGGGATTGTTGTGTTATTGTCCTAGTGCACCTTACCCTAGCAAGATACTGTCAAAGATATGTACTTACATGTATTTAAAATGCATTATTATTATAAAGGGTACTTGTAGGAGAAGGGTTATTTTGTCATAGATCCAGACGGATCTCAGATCCAACACATTCAGAGGAATAATGCACCTCAGGTTTGATCATTTTATATGAATCTATTCATTATGGCATTATTTTGACATCTAGGTTGTATGTCGAAGTTATGAAAATCATACTAAACCTTGGTCAATTTAAAGACAAGGTATTAGATTGAGATTAAAGTTTATTCTCTAACTTAGACTTTTGTCAAGATAGAATATTGTCTTAGTACAGAGGATAGGTTGAAGAAAGCACTTGTCATCTTGAGTGAAAGAGACTTGAAATAAAAAACAACACACTCATTATTGAGGACAAGACTCCAGGTTCCAGGTTTGATTGATTAAGTTGATAAGATTCAAAGTTTCACATGACAAGTTTGATAACTACCTCATTACAAGTAAGCATTATAGTTGAGGTAGCAGTCTTTGAAAAGTATTATACTTGGTAGCATATTGAGATAAATGCTTATTACCAGATACAACTAACATATCCTCTAGGAGACACTTCTTTTGATGTTTCTAGGTTACCATGGAGGAATGTTTGATCACAACACTAGAAGAATGTTGATCTCATTTTGTATTGTATTTCTTACCTTTTATCTTGGTTTCAGGCAGGTCACAAGTGATAGCTCTAAAGGAACTACTGTGACAATTATTTGTGCTATTGTTTTATTACTATTATCAAAAGAGTATTATTCTTGCTTGTTGTTTTGTTGACCTTGTTTCAGGTCACATGTGATAACCTTGAGGAACCTATAGTGAAGGTTGTAGAAGAAAACAGATTACATGAGACATGAAACTGAGTATGTACATGACCATATACACTCATGTACCAAAGAAGATGAATCCGAAGCTTTGTTTTTATCCCGAGTATCTCATATGGAGATTGATTGTAAAGAGAAGAAGGATCCCAATATGATCAAACATTAGAACAAGAAATCACGATAGAATTGTTCAAAGCATAATGAAGCCACCTTGAAAGGATGCAGAATTCGTTTGAAGTATGACTCAATTTTTAATATTAATACTTGGTATTCAACACCAAGTATATCTTGCAAAGATTATGAAGTCCTTGTGGACTCAAAATAAATCAAGAATAGAGTTAGCCTGATCTCATAAAGGATCAAATGAAGAGACATCTTCCAGTACTAGGAGACAGATGCCATGATAATACTAGATCATAGCTTCAAATACTTCTAGGAGATATGAAATCTTTTGGGAAGATTCCCTTGTTTCAATGACACAGAAGGAACCCAGTCAGAAAGATTGGGATATGGATTTTTCCACGACACTAGAAGGGAATTCAGTGTTGACTTCCAAGATTGATATAACAGATCAAGCAAGTTGCAGATGTACAAAGACCAGATTTTTTCCAGAGGATTCTCCTAGCAAGGGGGAGAATACTATGACGAGACACTTACTCCAGTAATTGAAGAAATAGTTCCAGTACTCATGAAGACAACCAGAACAACCATAACAGTATGAGATTTAGGGGTAGCAATCCCTATATTTGAGATTGTTATTGTGATGAATTAGAGGAGTTACTCTTAGATTTCAACAGTCACAGTGAGAATGGAACAATCATTCCTATCTTTAGAGCAACTGCAGGTGCATAGTCCTAGTTCCAGAGGAATAGTTGCAGAGAGAGTAGAGGACATACCCTCAGGTAGTGAGACATATAGTTCTTTGTAGAAAGCACATAGAGCTAGCACATGATTGTTGGAGGTGAAGCAAGTGTACCGGGATGGTACAATGTGATGTGTAAAATTGGATTTGAAGAGTGAAGATAGAAAGACTCATGTCTGCAGGTTGAAGGAAGCTTTGTATGTGTTGAAGCAAGCTCCTAGAGCTTGGTATAGAAGAATTGAAAGTTTCCTGATGAGCTTGGGATTGAACAAGAGTAAAGATGATTCTAACCTTTACTTCAAGTTTATGAATGATGAGCCAGTGATGTTGCTACTATATGATTTATTCTTGATGGATGAAGAAAATATCATCAGATATTGCAAGAAGAAGCTCGCTACAGAGTTTGAGATGAAATACCTAATACATTATTTCTTAGGTCTTGAAGTTTGGAAGAACCCAGATAAGATATTCCTTAACCAAGGGATGTATGCAGTTGAAATACTGAAGAGGTTGATATATTGGAATGTAAATCCATGAACACACCCATGGAAACAAAGTTGAAGCTCCTGGTTGATACTTCGTTAGAATTGGTTGATGCTACGTTGTACAGACAGATCATTGGATCATTGATGTATCTCACAAATACCAGGAAAGATATATGTTTTGTTGTGAACACCTTGATTTAGTATTTGGTAGAGCCTAGACGTGTTCACCTTGTTGTTGAAAAACATGTGATGAGATACCTTAAGGGTACGTTGGACTTTGGTCTCTGTTATAATGGAGATCATGACTTCATATTGATTGGTTATATGGATTCAGATTGGGCTGGAATGTTTTTGATAGAAATAGCACTTCAAGATGTTGTTTCAATCTGGGGTCAACCATGACTTCATGGCAGAGAAGAAAGAAATCCAGTATTTCTCTCAAAACGACAAAAGTGAAAAACATTGTTGCATGTTCCACCAGTTATGAATCCATATGGCTTCAAAAGTTGTTGACATGTCTATTTGATTTGGAGATGGAAGCAACCATGATTCTATGTGATAACCAAAGTTGCATAAAAATGACGGAGAACCATGTGCTCCATGATAATTCAAAGCACATAGATCTGGTATCACCACATTCGTGATATGATGTAGAGAGGAGATTTAAAGCTCCAATATGTTGGCATAGATGAGCATGTTTCATATGTGTGGACCAAGACTCTGTCTCGTGTAAACTTTGAGCACTTTCGAGACAAGTTTGGTATAGTCCGAAAGGACCTCCCTCAAAAGGGGGAGTGATGTTGATGATACTATGGTATCCTGCCAAATATCGAGTAGCTTAGTTAGGATTTTATATCCTAGGGGACTGATCATCCCTAGACAGATCTCGAAGGTCCAGTAAGGGTGGTCTATCAGAGTACTTCTGCATGTATATGCTAGATATGGTAAGTAGTGGTAGCTCCGTTAGTATTTTTATAATCCTAGGGAATCTTATGATTCTTGGACATATCCCGAAGGTCCGGTAAGGACGGTCTATCATAGTATCACATGGTAGCTCCGTTAGGCTTTTATATCCTAGGGAATCCTATGATTCCTAGGTAGCTCCATAGGGACTGTCAGAGTACCAAAACATGTTGTTACACTCGCCTCATTATGTTTCCCCATGATGATGATGATGATGACGATGTTGTTTCTCTAGCCTTCGTTATGTGATGATGTTGTTGTACCAATCTCGTGTTGTTGATGTTGGTGCACCAAACTCGTGTTGGTGATATTATTATTCTATCTTCATGCTGATGATGATGCTACTTTAGATTCATGTTGAAGAAGAAGATGATGATGATGATGCTACTTCAACTTCATGTTGAAGAAGATGATGATGATGCTACTTCAGCTCCATGCTGAAGATGTTGATGATGATGTATCATTCTTGTACTAATTGATGATGTTGTATTATTGTTATACTAATTGATGTTGATGCAGATAATAATGATGATGATTCCATTCCATCTCCATGTTGTGAATGATGATACTATTCTAGCTATATGTTGTGACTAACGATGATGATACTATTCCAACTCCATGTTGTGAACGATGATGTTATTGATGATGAGAAAAACTTCCGATGATTTATATATGTGCCAGTCAGTGTTCAAGATGATGATGATGTTGTTTCCCTCTCTCTCTCTCTCCTGATGATGTTGTATTGTAGAATACCCTTCTTGTTAAGGGGGAGTGTTGAAATATTGTAACTGCAAAGAGTATTCTAATTATTATTGATCTATTATCATATAGATCAATCCCCTTTTTTGGATTTATCATGTCGAGACTTATGTATGAACAAATCCCCTTTTGTGGATTGATCATCTCGAGACTTATGTATGACCAAATCCCCTTTTGTGGATTGGTCAAACCCTAATTATATCATGTTATTTGAGAAGTCGTCCCTAGGGCTAATTAAAGTGGCTTTAGCCACTAGTTGAAGAAGTTGACCCAACATGGTGAAGAGACACAACCCTAACGATCCTCAACTAGTATAAATAAGAGAGGATAGCTCCTCATTCTCACACTCACTTAAGTCACTCATCTAGTGCGCAAGTTTGAAGGAAGCTTCAATTATTGGAAGAAGGAAGAGAGAGGCACATTGCTCAGTGTTGGATATTCTCTAGTGTTTGTTTTATTATCTTGGTATTGTATTGGAAATCTATATTAAGGAAGTTTTTGCTGGGTTTTCTCCCCCATGAGGGTTTCCCAGGATGAATGTTGTGTACCTTGTGATTGTATTTCTTTCAATGATACTTCTTATGCTATTATTGTCTACTAAATTGAAAAGAACTTAATAGCAGCTCTAAATTTAACACTCTTTCTGTGATGTTGTAATTCTGCTAAGATTCTGACAACTTTTTGCTTGCAAAGGCTATAGGATGGTCTAAGTCCCCTGCTCCTGGATGTGCCAGAATTTATCCAAGTTCTATAGCTGACGCATCTATGTGCACATGAAATGTCTTTTCCCAATCTGGAAATACTAATATATGTGTTGTCACCATCTTTTCCTTTAGAGTATCTAATCCTTGTTAGAAATCCTCATTCCATTGAAATCTAGTGTCCTTCTTTAACAATTTCTCCATTGGTGCAGTAATATGCACACACCCCTTTATAAACTTCTTGTAATAGCATTTATGTCCCAGTGTTTCTCTTAATTGACGCACTGACTATGGTGGTGGAAAATTTACAATGACTGCAATCTTAGCAGGGTCCACTAATAAACCTTGTTTACACACTATATGTCCCAACAATATCCCAAAAGATGTACCAAAATTATATTTCTTGATGTTTAATGATATATGACATTTCCTACATATTTCCAACGTTAGTCTTAACACTTCTACATGGTATTTTAACAGACTATATACAGTCCATTCATCCAGATATACTTCTAGAAACTTATGTATGAATTCCTTAAAAGAAGCTATGAATATCCTTGAAAATATAGTTGGTGCATTCTTCATCCCAAATGGCATGACTGTATATTGGTAGGATCTCATTTTGTAGAAAAATTAGTCTTATACATGTACTATGGAGCTATTTTGATCTGATGGTAACCTAAGAATCCATCTGTAAATGAATATGCTTCCTGGCCTCCCACGTTATCTAAGACTTCATCTGTAAAAGGGGTAGGGAAAGAGTCATGTAAGAAAGCATAATTGAGTTTCCTCAGATCCACACAAATCCTTATCCCCCCTTGCTTATTTTCTTGGACTACCATAGGATAGATCCATTCAGATTCCTCTGTTGGTTCTATGATACCAGCTTCCAACATTCGGTCAATTTTTGCTTTCACTTTCTTCTTATACACTGGATTCAATTTGTAAGGTATTTTCCTGACAGGTCTAGCCTTAGGTTTGAGGGGTATCTTCATCTCACCTATCTCCCCTGCTATGTCACTGTATCCGTGCAGTAACTCTGTTATTCTTTCTACTGTTTGCTCATCCCAATAGTATCCAATAATTTCCATTTTAGGATTGTCATTCGTCTTAATTTTGACTTTATTAACTTTGATTGGTGCAACAAATACTTCTAACTCCAGAGATGGACCTTCCACCTCTCTCTCTCCTTCAATTTATGTAATCTGGATGTTGCACGGTTCATCTTCATTTGGTGCTTCCTCTTCAACATGATAGCATGAGAGTAAGTCTTTAACTGTGTGTATGTTTTGTTGTTGATATTCTATCATGATTTCAACCTCTGGTTCATCAATAAATATCACTTCCCGTATCAATTTCAGCATTGAATCAATGTTGGGGTTCTCATGTTCAAATGAGAAAGTTACTACAAAATTTTGTTGTAATCCTATCCATTTTGTAGTTCCTCTACACATCTCCTGGTCTATGCACCAGTGCTCTAGGATCCCTTCCAATGTATGGATAAAGTTATGAGGCCATTCCTCTAGTGGTGTCATCCTCCACTGTGTTCTACACTTCTCCAAGCGCTCAACTGGTGTTCCTTTCCCATCATACTTATGCACTCTATTTCTCCTCAGTGCTGCACCAAATATAATGTGCAGTAGTCATTTACATTGATACCAGTCCTGAATTATTTCTTTGTGCACCCCCCACCATATTGTAGTTGTTTCCTTGAGTGCAATATCTAGGGCTCAGAGCCTTTGATTTTCTAACACTTCCTCTTCATATTTTGTCAAGAATTCCTCTAAGTCATTTATCCCATGAAAACTAGGAGGTTCTATTATCTTTGTAACTACCCATATTACTGGACGATCTATTCTTGTGCACCTCCTTGTGGAAACCTCATGTAATCATTGTTTCCAATTGTCCAAACCTGTGTTTGAGTCGGAATCACGTGATGTAATGCTTCTCCAACTGAGTACCCCATCGGCAGTTGGGTTAACATAATCCTCTTCTCGCATGGTGGTTCTATACAATTGGTTTATTTCTTCCAAATCTAAACAAGTGGCCTCTACAAACCTTTATCCTTCTAAAGGATCCAATGGTGCAATGACTCTATATACACCTGATTCAAAGGTCATTTTTCTCATCTTCAAGTTGATTATATCCTAGTTATCAAATGCCCAATCCAATCCAAGCATTGTTGGGTAAGGTTTTGTGCCATCTACTATCTATATTACTTCAAAATATTTCATAATGTGCACTCCATCCAAATCTACTATCACACCTTTAATCCTTCCAATTGGTAACAATATGTGTTGATTTTCTAGTTTCAACTGGACAAGTGAATAGCCTAGTGTGGGTTCTCCCATACACTGTCATGTCTTCTTAGGTAATAAATTTGCTTCAAA
>JZKD02S1734446.1:7929-27057 GCA_000966675.3 Picea glauca
AGTACAGGCAATCAATCAACACCCGACAACCTTCCTTTAAGACTGATGTTGGAGCCTGCCCCACTTTTATCAGTGTTCCCATCTCCCTTGTAGTACATGGCCATGGCATTGTCTAGTTGTGTTAAGTTTTGATCTTTTTAGTCATAATCCGACGACATAAATCTACAAGAAATCATAATTTTTTGTTGTTTAAATTGCATTTTTGAATGTAGAAATGGATTTAGCGTGCTGAAAAACCATGGGGCACTCGGATTATAAAGAATTAACTGCTTAAATTTGTAGTTCCAACAATTTCTCGTCGGATTTCAAAGAAAATTAAACAGAAAATATCCCCAGAAAAGAGCCACAACGTAGAAGAGTTAGATTACGGCCATGGCTCCTATATTCCTACCATCCTACAATTATAGTGATTGAATTCCCAACAACTCACTCCGTTATCTGCCCCAAGCTCCATCATCATCATCAGTCAGTCCCACCAAGTTGTCTCCTTATTGATTGATGAGGGGACAGACGATTATGTAGTTGTAACTTGCTCTCCCGCGTCCATTTCAAACTTTTTCAAAAGTTCCAGCCCACGATTTCGCATTTTGATGCCATGTTCTATGCTCTTGTGGTTCCATACCCAACGCAACTTCCAAAGGTTTTACAATCACCTTCGTTACCATTTCCAACATACGTCAACAAATCATTGAAACTCATTCTCACACTGTTCAACAAGTTGATGCTCAAATCTTCGATGGATTGCCTTTCATTTCAATTGGTTTGCTAGATTCAATGAATTTATGAACTCAGTGGATAACAACTTCTTCACAATCTCCATAAGATAGAGCCTCCCTTATTTTTCCATAGCAGATACTAGACTTTTATTTTCATTTGTGTTAAGCGGGTGAGCACAAAAGAAAATATAGCAACAGAGAATTATTACAGGAAACATTAATGGGAATAATAAAGACAACAAACACATTTAAAAAAGACAAAGTTTTACGTGGTAAAACCTTGACACTTAATGAAGGAAACATCCATGGTGCAAGGTATCTTATTATTCAAGATGCTTAAAAATTACAAATGTCTCTTGGGACTTCATAAATATATATATCTACAAAGTAAGTTACATATTAAATGCATCTTGGGGCTTCATAGATATATAAATATCTACAACGTAGGTTACATTAGTTCAAGAACATGTATTCACAAAATGCTTATATGAACCACCAAATATTTACTATAAGTAAATTTGATTTTTTTGTTGCCTTAGCTTCTTTTAATTGTTGTCATAATTCCAACAATTTCCCCCTTGACAACAATTTACCTAATACCTTGTCCAAGCCCATTTATCACTTATTTTGCAAACCAAGAGAAGCCAAACCCCACTAGACCTTCTCTAAGAGTACTGGTTTAATGAACATGTTTGCACAATTTTCTTGAGTATGGACTTTCTCAAGGGCTACTCCACCTCCATCACTAAACTGTTTTACAAAATGGTATTTAACCACAATATGCTTAGTCTTCTATGATAAGTTGGATTGTTAGCCAAATAAATGGCCCTTTGAGTGTCACAAACACATTTACCTTGTCTTGTACTTTTCCAAACTCATAATAGACCTTTTAACCAAATTGCCTCCTTCCATGCATGTGAGACAGTTATATATTTTACCTCAATAGTGGATGAAACAACTGTGTTTTGACTCTTTGACATCCAACAAATAGGTCCTCTGGAAAGAGTAAAGACATAACCTGAAGTCGATCTCTTTTTGTCCAAGTCACATAAAAAATATGAATCAACATAACCACATAAATAATCACTATAACCATCATAGGTGATACAATAATAATGTGTGCCTTGAAGATACAAAAACACCCATGTCATTGTTGTGCAATGTTCTTTACTTGGATTTTCCATGTATCTATTGACAACACCAACAACATGTGAAATTTCAGGTCTTGTACATACCGTCGCATACATTAAAATTCCCACTGCACTAGCATATTGTACACGAGACATATAATCGTTTTCTTCTTTATTACTAGGACATAAACTTGAACAAAGCTTAAAATGGGAATCCAAAGGGATGTTTATTGGTTTCACATTATTCATACTGAATCTCAAAAGTATCTTCTCCGCATACTTTTGTTGTGAAATCCAAATCTTAACATGTTTCCTGTCTCTGTGTATTTCAATTCCCAAGATTTGTTTTTCTACTCCTAGATCCTTCATACCAAAAGGCCTATCCATAGGAGCCTTTAACCTTTTGATATCAACCATGCTTTTGCTTGCAACAAGCATATCATCAACATATAACACCAAGATAATTGATATTCCATTATCCAAACTTTTGAAGTAAACATAATGGTCATACTCACTTATTCTGAAATTTTGGCTCACCATGAAGGAATCAAACTTCTTGTACCATTGCTTGGGAGACTGCTTTGGGCCATACAATGACTTCTCGAGTTTGCAAAAAAATATTCTTTTGCGATCGTGAACAAAACATTATGGTTGTTCCATATACATCTCCTCATCCAAATATCCATGTAAAAATGTTAATTTTGACATCTAGTTTCTCTAACTGTGCTCTAACTCAAGATCAAGTAAAGCAACTAGTGCTATCCCAACACAAATTTAAGCAAGCTTAACATCTGGTGAAAATATTTCATTGAAATCAATATCTTTCGTTTGAGAATACCCTTTTTCCACTAGTCTTGCTTTGTACCATTCAACTTTATCATCAACACCCTTTTTTAGTTTGTAGACCCACTTGCAACCAACAAACTTCCTTCCCTCTAGGAGTTCTACTAGGTTCCATGTTTGACTCTTCTCCAAGGCATCCATCTCTTCTTTCACTTGCTAATAACCATTTATCACTTTCAATACCATCCATCACCTCCTAATAACAACAAGGTCCCCCTTCATTAGAAATCAAACAAATAGGTGAAGTATAATCTTTATACATTTTAGGAGGATTCCTAACCCATGTAGATCTCCTTAGAGTTGATTGTGGCATTTCCACATTTTCCTATATGTTTTTTGCATCCTCATCTATGTCTCCATAATATTCTTTCCACCCCTTATCTCATGTAGATGACTAAGTTTCCAATTGAATTTGTTGATTTTGAGGTACTTGTTCCTGTTTCATTTCAACTTCTACTATGTTTGATTTAATTAGAGAAGATTCATCAAATACTACATCTCTACTAATGATGATTTTATGGGCAGTAAGATCTTACAATTTGTATCCCTTAATTCCATCACCATAAGCAACAAAGATGTACTTCCTTGATCTAGGGTCTAATTTAGAACATTGATATTTAGAGATAAGAGAGTAAGCATCACAACAAAAAAATTTCAAATTTGAATAATCTCGTGAATGACCTATCCATACCTTTTCAAGAATCTTACAGTCTATTGCAACCAATGGTGACCGATTTACCAAATACAAAACCATAGTGATTGTTTCTACCCACAACTCTTGTGGCATCTTGGCATTACTGAGCATGCTCCTCACTCTCTCTAGAAGAGTCATGTTCATGTGTTCAACCACATCATTTTGTTGAGGATTATAAACCGTGTTTTTATGCCTTTCGATCCCAACATCCTTGCAATATTTTTCAAATTAAAGATTTGAACTTGCCTCCATTGTCCGTTCTTAAACATTTTATTGTCCTACTAGTTCTGTTTTCAACTAAAGGTCCAAATTTATTAAATACATCAACTTTTCTTTTTAGAATAAAGACCCACACCTTTCTAGAGTAATCATCTATAAATGTCACAAAATATTATGATCCTCCAAAAGAAACAGTAGGGGATGGCCCCCAAACATCTGAAGGGATATAATCTAGAAAACCTTTACTTGTGTGGATCCTTGTTTTAAACTTCTGTCTACACTGCTTTCCAAGAACACAATGCTTGTAAAAATTCAAATTCAAAGACTTTAACTCTGGAAGTAACTTACGGTTTATCAGTACCTTGAGCCCTTTCTCGCTCATATGACCTAGTCGCTAATTCCATAAATGAGTAGCATCATTTGCTTCCTCAGATACCACCATTTCCTCATTTATCTGAGTGTTTCCTTCCAGCTTGTAAAGGTTTCCAATATTTGTAGCATTCATTACCACCAAAATTCCCTTGGACACCTTCAATGCTCCACCTTGACCTGTAAATTTATAACCTACATAATCGAAAACTCCCAAAGAAATTAAATCATTTTTAAATTCAGGAACATGTCTTACATTTGTCAACATCCTTACAATACCATCAAATATTAATCTTAATGCTCTCGAACCCAACAGTCTTACAAGAAAAAATGTTTCCCATAAGAACAATACCACCATCAACAACTTGGTAAGAAGAAATCCAACTCCTATGTGGAAACATGTGATGTGAAGCACCAAAATATAATAGTCAATCCTCATCATATTGTGAGACATTAAAAATAGATAAAACTTCATCAACCATACATGAACTTGTTTCAATTGGATTTGCTTCCTTTTCAGAGTCATCATTGGATTCTTTCCTCTTCCAACAATCTTTCTTGAGATGCCCTAATTTATTGCAGTAACAACATTTTAGTTTACTCTTTTTTCCTTTTTACTTAGATATTTATGTACCTTTTGATGTCTCCCCTCTTTCTTTGGATTGACCCCTAACCACCATTGCTTCAGGTGTGGAGGATTATATACTGGATTTCCTTCAGAGCTTCTCAGACAACAAGGATCCCACAAAAGAATCACAATCCAGAGTGTCAATTTTGATAAAGCTAATGGAAGTGACTAAGTAGTCCCAAGATTTAAGCAATGACCACAACAACATAACTTCCTTGTCTTCATCATCGATTTTTACATCCATACTAGTTAATTGTCATATAAGAGTATTAAAAACATTTAGATGATCAACTATTTTGGTACCTTTATTCATCCGTAAACTATATAATTTCCTCTTCAAGTAGATTTAGTTTGCCAAGGAGTTTTTCATGTAAATGCTCTCAATTCTTCTCCATAAGTCTATTGTGGCTTCCTCTCCAATAATATTGAATAGAACATCATCTACTAGACACATCCTAATGGTGTTGAGAGCTCTCACATTCAGATCTTCCCAATCCTTATATATCATACCCATTGGTTTCTTTGTCTTTCCTGCCAACACCTTATACAGACCTTGTTGCACCAATAGATCTTGTATATTGAGCTTCCACAACTCGAATTTATTCTTCCCATTAAACTTCTCCACCTCAAACTTAACATTCAAGACTTTCATCATTGGAACAAACACCAAAATTTAATACAAGTCAATTTAATTCTTGACTAAAGAACCGTTGTCCCAGATTTTCACACAGATCCCCACTAAATAAAAAATTTAAAATTATATATATATATATATATATACCAAATTGGGTAGTACCTTCACCAAATCAAGTAGACTCCACTATACCACTTGTGGGGTTTGCAATTTAATCACACAAAGTTTGTACTTTGTGGCCTCCAACAAATCAGACACTTTGGAAAATCGCATAGAATTTGCTTTGAATTCTTCACGACATCCAACAAACGATTCTAAGCTTCCTCCTCTTGATAGCGATCCCAACAACCTCACAGATATGATCCTTTACTCTTCACAATCTTCATGACCTTTCTCCAGCAAGAGCATACAAGAAAATTTTGACCTCTCCTCATGGATCACAGTTCAACCTTTTCCTCTGCACATGACTGAACATTCTCTTTCCCAACGATCGACAAATTCCTCGACGATTTCTTTTCAGGGCAACGTGACCAACAAATTCGACCAACCTTCCTTTTCCTCTCTGGTTTTTCCTCCTCATGGCTCGACCCTCTTCCAAACCAGTGATCTCCTTACTGCTCGGCCCTCCAACACTCAGTTTTTCCTCCTCAGCGCTTGACACTCCTCGTCATGCGACCAAACGATTTGAACTCATATATGATTCAGTGCGCTTCCTTCCTCATCTATGATACCACTTGTTAAGCACGTGAACACACAAGCAAATATAACAACAAAGAATTATTACAGGAAAAAGTAATGGGAATAATAAACACAACAAGCACATTTAAAAAAGACATAAAGTTTTACATGGTAAAACCCTGAAACTTCATCAAGGAAACATCCACGGGGAAAGGTATTAGTATCTTATTATTTAATTGGCTTAACAGTTACAAATGCGTCTTTGGGCTTCATATATATATATATATATATATTACATTAGTTCAAGAACTGTATCGGTTACACCGATTCATGAACTTCATATGTTATACGAACCACCAAATATTTACTATAAGTAAATTTATTTTTGTTTCACTATAGCTTATTTTAATTGTTGTCATAATTCCAATGATTTAAAGCCACCAAAAAATTTGGCATTCCCTGGAATCTTTCCATCTTGCAATGTCGAGTTTCAATTTTCACAATTGCTTGCTTACTTTTTTCAAACGCAAAAAGATTTAGTTGTTTAAGAGGCTACTATGAAAGCATTGGTATGACAAATATTGTGGTTTGTGTGACATGATACTTTGTTTCCTACAAAGCCCAACTTATGGCCAATGACATGAATGATTCAAGTTGTTGTGAATTAAGAGATGTTTTGAATCCCCTTCTCCAATTTCCATATTCTTTCAAAAATTGATGAGTCCAAGCTTAGCTGTCATTAATTTTGCTCTTTAACCTATGAGATAAAACCTGGTTTGTCGCATTTAAGTAAATGTGAGAGGATGAAGGCTATTTATATCATTTGTTGTGCTAATGTAAGAGAATCAAAATATATCATGCATGGAAGAGGTATACACAAATTGTTCGTTAGGGGAATACTATAAAAAACAAGCCTACAAGCAATACAAGCAAAATTGTAAGCAAGCCGCTTTCATAACCTTCCTCAACTCACAATAAGGTATTCTTGGTAAAGCATATTTAGAGTAGACAAATTGTGTAACAACTATTTCACTGAAGTCATTGGTTTCCTTATTTTTGTATGGGTTATAAGCATTATTTTGATCACGTAGTGTTCTCTCAACATGGTATTTTGAAGTTAAAAAGCTAGTGTTATTGATCATTGAATGATATTTTCTTAATTTCCCTTTTAAATGAGAGTTGTTTGGGTGTTGGTTTGTATTTACTTATATCCACCTTTGATATGGTTGTCCTTACATTTCAAGGACAACCTTTGTCTTCATTTCACGTTATACATGGTCTTTGATATGAAGGCATTTTTCACAATGTAATTCCTTTTGGCAGGACTTTTCACACTTGTTTTCATATTTATATGCTCGACATACAATAAAAGTTTAGTGGGATTTGGTATGTATCCATCGGATGTGAGGACACAAGGTTTGCATCTTTATTTATGTGACTTGGTTTATTCTCACTTTATAAACTTTTTCTATTAATGCCCCCACCCACATATGTGGGTGGGGGTGGGGCATTAATAGAAAAAGTTTATAATAAACTTTTTCTATTAATGCCCCCCCCCCCCCCCACCCACATATGTGGGTGGCATAATGGATGCATACAGATCGGGAGATGATAGCAAGATGCAATGGATTCGGATAATCGAACGAATGAAGATTGAGTTGCGGCAATAAAAGTTTACTAGGTTTTGATATGGATGTATTTTTGAGTTATACATAATTTAAGCTTGTAGGTTTGCATATTAGAGATCAAGGGAGTTTTTGCATGTGCATTAATCATTGAAGGATATAATATAGAAATTTCATGACAAAAAAACAATCTAAAGACTTCCTTTTAGTGAATTGATAAATTTTAAAATGGCAATCCATTTGTTTCCAGAAACCAATGCATATTGATTAGGAGGCTATTGTAGCATGCATTATTAATGCATATTTGTGAGGTTTAGGGTATCCACTTCAAAGATGTTAAATATTGGTATTTACCTATTTAGACTTAATTATTTGTATTTGTAAGGATGAGGTCAAATGACCGAATATTTGGGTATTCTCTAACAATATTATGGCACTCCATAACAAAATTGGATTCAATATTATATTAAATTGTGCTCAAATTAGATGGACTAAAAGGTGCTTATTAATCTTTATAAATTACATTGCATTTTTAGTTAATTTGTATAAGATTTTGAAAAAAAATTAGAAGATCGTTTAAATAGATAAAGTACTGAATGAAGTAATATAATTGAATCTAGAGTTAGACTGTTAAAAAAATGATTATAGATTGATTTGTTGATCCCTGTAAAGTACCCTTATTTTTTTAATATCTTTTTAAAAGTGAACTTTGTTTTTTTAATGGTTCAAGTACCAAAGGTCAAACAACCAAAATTTGAGAGCAAATTAGGGAATATTGACTATTGACTAGATGAAGTGATCTTATTGTCCGTTTCACTTAAAATGACCCCTTTTTCACATTAAACTAAATGAATACAATCTGCACATGCAAGGTAATTTGGTACTATGACTAACAATGCCATGAATAATGCATATGAGAGTGTACTTCACATTGAACTAAATGAATACAATCTGCACATGCATTGGTAATTTGGTACTATGACTAACAATGTCATGAATAATGCATCTGAGAATAATGCATCTGAGAGTGTAGTTTTTGATAAATTATTATACAAGCTAGATTTAAAAGAAAAGACATAAAATAGTTTTTACTCTAATCTGCATATGTCTATTTGATACTTTTAGGTTAATTTGACTTAATGAAAAAGTTAAAGTTGTTAGCTTAACATTGGTGGTTTCAAGCATATAGTTTTGGTATCCCGTGGTTTTAGAGCCCGTGGATTACATGTAATAAAAGCCTTTAAATGGATGGGCTCACTTGGTAGGGGTCAAGGCCCGCTTGATCGAGTTTGGTCAAGGGAAATAATAGATCTATTGTTGATTGTTTTTGCTATAAGGGTTTTCCAAGATAAATCTAGTGTGATTCATGTGTGCATGTTGCTATGTTCTTGTTATTTTATTTATCTCTCATATTTTATTTCCTAGCAACTAGTATTATAGCCAAAAGTTTGTTTGGCTAGTTGGAAAGGAGGGTTTGGATGGCGAAGCCATGGGAACTGGGCACATCAGTGGCATAGCTCTAGTCAGTCACAGGTTTTCAGTACTGAGATTGGATGACACACATTTTGGAGATACAAGATGCCTATTCTGTCTTTGGTGAGGGTTGCAGACGTCAACAAGAGGTCGATCATGAAGGATAAAGACCGGTTTGGAAGAGGCCATAGGTTCGAAACCATATTTGTCATTAAATGATTTCCTAGTTAACTCTGGAAGGTTGTGATAAATTTTGTTGTGGCTTAGTCCAACAACTAAGATTAGTTGGAGAATGTGCCAACAACTACAAGAAGCAATATAACAGAGGTTGTTCTCGGGAGCTTCTTAACGAAATAAAAAATGCCACAGTTGTTGAAGCAAAAATTACACCAAGAATTACAATATACTCATTATGAGCTTAACATGTCATTTTTTGAGAATTGAACCTGGGTGGGGAGGATAACAATCATTCATCACAACCATTTAAGCTAAACCCAATTAACTATGACTATGACTGTTATATGCTATAGAATGTATAAATGTTTACGTACATACCATACTTTCACATATACTCATCCATTCTATTATCAATCAATACAATATTGTTTTTTTTTAACAAGAGCGGGTAGGTTTTTTATATAATAAAAAACAGTGGTTGAGACACAAGAAGTTTACATCTTAAAAGCCTGAAACTTAACCAGATCTTTCCAAAATCCATAAAACTAACAGCCTGTAGAGACAAAATCAGGCTTATACAGTCTTGAGCTAAAATTTACACCAAACAGAAGCTGATCGCTAGGAACCAAAGCCCGATTAACTGTAATTAGCAACAACAATCCCGTCTTTCTTCTTGAATGTCGTCAACTGATCTCCCCGGTGCCTATGCTGCCACTCAGATAGCTTACGCATCACAATCTCCACCTTGTGAGTCTTGGCTTGCAGATTGTCTATTTTTCTAGACAGCCTAGTCTCAAGCTCATCCAGACTATTGCCCTCGAGCTCATCTAGTTGCTGGAGAATTTGGCCAAGGCGGCAAACCCTTCTACGAAAAGCTGTAATCTCGGCTTCCCTTCCTGCCCATGGGTCCGAAGAGGAGGAACCTGAGCCTTCGGTGGATGTCGTATACCCAGCATAGAGGAACAAAGAACATTGGGAAAGACCCGAATCACAGCTTCCAGTTCCAAAAAATCCGCTCGATCCCATGCACAGAGTCCTGTGCAGATGAATTGACAGATTCCGCCTGAGAGGTCTCCATTCCATGTTCAGAACTCCCCCAAGAAAGCTCATATCGCTCATGAGACCATTTGAAGCAATGCGCCTATGGTAAAAGACAGAGACTAAGAGCATTATTGAGTTTAAGAGATCCCTTGATTAGGGAGACAACTTCATTAGCTGCTTGACCCGCTATTCCATTATGAGTATGAAGAACATGATAAAACCCAATGTCACAAAACTTTGGCAGCAGGGCTAGGATGCGTTTCATCATTTTCTTCAGATGACAAGAGGACGAAAGATTACGAGTGATGATCGCTTGAACGATCATTCTAGAATCCCCCACAACCGTTAAATCAGTGACTCCCATTTGCGAGGCTTGGTTCAGTCCTTGCCATAACGCAAGAGCCTCCGCCACATTATTGGTTTCCGTTCCTAAGCCCTAGGAAAACTTCAGAATCAAATTTCCTCCGGGATCAAAAAGCCCCCCTCCTCCTCCAGCCTTCCCTGGATTCCCTTTTGAAGCACCATCAAAAAACAACAGGTGTCTTCCTACTTTTTTTTTCCAGATCAGGAAATCAGTGTTATTCTTCCTAATTTCCCAAGCCTGCAACTTGGGGGTCTGACTTGAAGCGAAGAGTTTACCTGGGTTCAAGGGAAGGAACCAAGATTCTTCCAAGGAGTTGAGAGGGGAACAAATGAATTTAGAAGGTTGAGAACGAAGAAAGTCACCCATCAAAGCTTTAATTTTGACCTCTACCTGAGGGGGGCTAGAGCAGACACCACGAAAGATCTTATTGTTTCGTTCAAGCCAAAGTTTCCAGCAAATAAATTTTGGCAGAATTAGCCATGAGAATCTTAAAAAGTCCTTCGAATGTGAGGAAACAGGGGAGGTAAGGGCCCAATTACTGAAAAGAGAGGAGACAGCTTCATACTGCAAAGAGGTTGACCAAGGGGAGGTCATAAGGGCCCAGACTTCTTGGGTGAAGGGGCAGGAGATAAAGAGATGGGAGGTCGTCTCTTCATTAGCCAAACAAAGGGGACAGCGGGAGGGGCCTTCCCAGCCCTTCCGACGAAGAACTTCAGCTGTAAGAGCACTATTGTGAGTCAATAACCAAGAAAAATGATCAACTTTAGGAAGGGATTTAAAAGACCAGACAAACTTCCAGGCCACAGGAGAAGAGGGCACATGGGGAATAGCCTTGATGCGTTTGTACCCTTCGGCTACTGAATAAAGCCCTGATTTGGATCCCCAACCCCTAGCATCCTTCATATGATTGTCTATAGGAGATTTCCCCTGCAAACAATGGAAGAGCAATGACTGTTCATTTAATAAATGAGATGGACAGTCCGGAATTTCCCATCCTGCCCACAGCTGTTTGTCATCCAGAGTCCAACTGGAAATGTCTGATAACGTAGTTTTACCGATACTTGAGAGGTATCTCCTTATCCCTTCCATTCCGTCCATAGTCCCAAGTGGGGGATGTCCGAGGATGGAGTCTTCCCAAATCCTAATTTTCTTACCATTTCCCGGGGACCAAGTAAGAGCTTGAGAGAAGAAGGTCAAAGCTTTAGAACAGAGGGAAAACAAGGGAGATCCCTTAACAACTTTCGGACCTTTATCCAAACATCGAAGTCTTGATCCAGAAAAATATTTCTTCCAGAGCACCTGCTTACACCAGGTTGAATTCCCGGTGACCATATTCCATAGCAACTTTGCTCCCTGGGCTAAATTTTGAGCCCGAAGGTCTTGAAGCTGCAGACCTCCTTCCAAAAAGGGAGCTGTGACCTTTGTCCAGTTAACCAGAGGGAGTCGATTTTCATTATGCTTCCCCCCTTTCCACAGAAATCTCCGCAGGAGCACTTCAATTTTGCCAAGAACTGTACTTGGGGCTAGAAGAAGAGAGCCTTGAAAGACTGGCATACTAGCGAGAACTGATTTAAGGAGCACTGTTTTCCCTGCTAAGTCCAGCCATGATGCTCCCCATGCTTTGATTTTTGCTTGCAGCTTTTCAATCAACGGGCCCCAACTGGAGACTTTCGGCTTTGCTTTGAAGATTGGGATTCCCAAATAATTGAAATCTGTCCATAGGTAATTACCTTCAATATGCAGAATTCGAGCCAAATTTTGCAATTCAATCAGGGAGCAGTTCCAACTATATATTTGACTCTTGGAGTAATTAATTAGGCTTCCCGAAGCATCTTGATAATCATCCAGAACCGATTTGAATTTTTTTGCCACATTTGTACTCGCTCCTCCTAGGAGAAGAGTATCATCAACAAACTGAGTGTGATTAACCTCTTTGACCCCCCTGACGATCCTTAGTCCTAGCAGATCTTGATGGGTTCTACTGTGTTCCAATTGAAGTTAAGAGCGATAGCTTGAATGGCATACAACAAGGGAGAAAGGGGACACCCTTGGCACAGACCACGAGAGGCCTGGAAAAATTCAGTTGCTCTTCCATTTACCAGGGGGGCGATCCAGGGCGTGCTTATACAGGCTTTAACCCAAGAGATAACTCCAGATTCAAATCCAAACCTTCTCATTACCTGAAACAAAAAGGCGTGACAAACCCTGTCAAAGGCGTTAGTCAAATCCAATTTAATTACCATACCTTTCTCCTTCCTGTTGATACTGGAATGAATAGCTTCCTGAACAATGACAATATTGTCAGAGATATGCCTTCCTTGGATAAATCCTCCCTAGTTCTCAGGAATAATACCCGGCAAAACAGCTTTCATCCTGTTGGCTAGAACCTTCGTGATAACTTTATATCCAATGTTGCAAAGGGAAATCAGACAGAATCTTGCAAAGGAAAAAGCTCATTTTTCAGTAGGAATGAGAGCAAGAAAGGAGGAATTGGTTCCTCCTCCGATTTTATTGCATGATTGAGACTTCTTGACCATTTTCAGAAGATCCCTGTGGATGATGGGCCAATAAGAGATGAGAATCCGGGCAGAGAACCCATCTAGACCGGGGGCTTTATCAGGGCTCATACATTCAACAACAGATTTGACTTCTTCCAGAGAGACAGGATGCATAAGAAGAGAATTGGAATGGGTTGATACCAAAGAAGGGATAAGGTCTAAAATTTCCATATTGCTGAGATCTAAGTCAGGAGATGACTCCGAATATATCTCCTTAAAGTGATTATGAGCTGCTTTTTTAATTTCATCAAAGGCAGTGAGCTGATTTCCCAAATGTTCAATCTTAGGAACAAAGTTAAAATGCTTTCTTATCTCAGCTTGTTTGTGAAAAAACTTGGTATTTTTATCCCCTTCCTGCAGCCACTGATTTCTTGATTTGATTTTCCAGTAACTTTCTTCGAGTCTGCAGGCATCATGCAACTTATTGTGAAGTAATTCGTTATCCTTCGTAGGTTGGTCCAGATAACCTTCCGATCTGAAATGAAAGTCTTCCAATTCCTTCTCAGCTTCAAGCCTTTGTTGTTTTGGAGTTTTATGCTGTCTAGCCCAATCTTTCAAAGATTTTTTCAAGATTCGAAGCTTTTCTTCCCAAACATGGAAAGTTGACCCTCTAACATTAGTGCTCCAGGCTAGAGCTACAATGTCATTGAAACCGTCCATGGAGATCCAAGAGGGATTGAATCTAAAAGGGATAGGTCCCAGATTTTTATCTTTGACAAAGGAGAGCGCTATAGGCTTATGATCAGAAGCACTGAAAGCTATGATAGAAGAAACAAGATCCATCCCTTGGAGATGAAGGGACTGTTGGACCAAAAACCGATCCAGACAGGAAACAATATGTCATGGGCCTAGCCTTCTATTTGTCCAAGTGTAAATCCCTTTAACAGGCTTAATATCCTCCAGATCCCATTCGTCTATAAGGTCTTCCACCCACTCCCTAGCCGGATCTCTAATCACATTTCCTCCTCTTTTTTCAAGGTCGAAAAGGGTTAAGTTAAGATCACCTGCTACTATATAATTATCAAGATGAGAGTCTACCATATGGGCATTCAGAGAGTTCCAACAATATTGCTTCTTGGAGAGAGCAATAGGTGCGTACACATTAAAGATGCTTAACCGGAGATTAGTTTCTTTAAAAAGAATTTCAGTGAAAATCCAATGAATATTGGTTATCGAGCTTACTAATTCAACCTTAGAAGGATCCTAGAGCGTTGCCAGTCCTCCAGACGCTCCCCGAGAACTGACAGCTATACATTGTGCATTAAACCAGAATGAATGAGCAACCTGGAGGAAAGATTGCTCTTCCATTTTTGTCTCCTGGATAAGGAGGATATTAGGCATCGATATTCTCATAAGATCTTTCATAGATAACATTTTCGATTTGCTTCCTAGCCCCCGACAATTCTAGGAGACGATCTGCATTATTTACCTTTTGGATTGGACGCTGCCCCTCTCACAGCATTTCCCTGATGTCTGGTATTTCTGGGATTCAGGTGTTTTTCAATAGTAGATTGTACTCTGGCTAGCTTATCTCGATAAGCAGCTGCTTCCCTTCTTTCTTTATCTGTTTTCCTTTCTCTCTTATCTTTCTTAACTGCTTTGTTTGATCTATGTCATCTTCCTCTGTATCATCCTCCTCTGATCCTTCTTCAGATGCCATTTCCACCTGAGGGTCCTCCTTGTCTTGTTGATCTGAGGATTCCTCATTCATGGTTCCTTTAACTTGAGATCCTTCACCCAGAAGGTTAGCAGATGGTGGATGTATTTCTCCTTCTTCATTCGCCTTGTCTGGTGGTTCTTGCTCTTCAAGGGCTACAAAACTATTCCCAGAGTTTGAAATATGGATTTCCTTCTGACCTTTAGAGGATTTAGGGTCCTTTGTAGGAGGAGCTTTGGCCTGGGGATCAAAGACCTTAGAACCCTTTCTTCTTGAGTTTGCCTTCTGTTTCTTCATTTGTTGCCATCCTTCCTCCGTCCCTTTCCCTGTCTCTGGCTCCTGTAATTTGGAGCAGTGCCTTTGAAAATGCCCATATTCATGGCAATGCCTACACTTAAAAGGTAGTTGTTCGTAGTCCAGTTGCTGGAAATGCTGCCAGCCTTTAACCGTAAGCTTGATTTCCTCCGATAAACCCGCCTCCAAATCAACTTCAACACAGATTCGGGCAAAAGAGTATTGTCCTTTAGGATTAGCTTGATCAATATATTTACCTAGGCCATTTCCTATGGCTTTGAGAGATTCCTCTCCCCAACAGTGCATGGGAAGGTTTGGTAAACGGACCCAAACTGGTACTGCTTTGGGGATGTCCATAGTCGGGTCAAAATCAGGGGTCCATCTGTTCAGATAGAGCCCCTGTGGACCCATAAAGTAAAGTCCACTTCGGAAAATCAGATCCCTATCGTTTTTCGAGACAAAATTGAACAGAAAATACCCTCGTCCGATCGCATAGCAGGAGACTCCTTGGGATATCAGAGGTCTCCAGTTATTCTGAACCCAAGCGTCAGTGGTACGGGGAGTCGGCCAAAGACCAGTAAACTGTCCTATTAGGGCACGATCCGCTAAAGAGACTGCCATATGGATAGGCTTCTCCGATGGCAAAGCGATCTCTGGAATGGCATCTAACTTTTTGACAAACTTCGATGGAGGGACATTATCTTTCTTCTTTCCTTGGACATTCACCAGGCGGGCGAAGGCAACTTCTTTAGCGAACGGAGGGGGGGAGCCACCGCTCCTCCTCCAGCAAAGCTCATCACTGCGAACCCTTGCAACACAAACCCTAGCAGAACTCATCCATCGAATAACCAGATAATCTCATGATGATACAATCAATACAATATTGTTACTCTTTTATGATTACATTTTTGTGAAGGTGTCTTACTCAATATTTTAGAAAACGTAGGTGCATTCCAACCCAATATTAATATATGAGATACATATTTAGTGCAAATTTGAGTCACGTGAGCTTTGAGATATAAGTGAATATGAGTTAGTAGATTTTTAGCATTATTAAGTGTTAGAAATATATATTTATATAACTCTATTGTACATGAAATCACATAATTTTATTGTAATATTTTTTTTATTAATAAAGTTAAATTAAAATCTAATCTATATATTTATATAACTCTATTGTACATTAAATTACCTAATTTTATTGTAATATTTTTTTTATTAATAAAGTTAAATTTTCTAAAGAGATTTGTTGTATTGGATTATATGATTACTAATAATTAATATCCAGGTCTTAGGTTGTATAAAATATTAACACTTACAAATATAAATGTATGAGATGTCAATCTAAGTATTTGAGTTATGTAAACCTTATATTGTACATTAAATCACCTAATTTTATTGTAATAATTTTTATTAATAAAGTTAATTTTTTTAAAATTTGTTGTATTAGATTATATAATTACTAATAATTAATATTCACAGTTGTATAAAACATTAATATCTATAATAATATAAATATATGAGATTTCAATCTAAGTATAAGTTTGAGTTATCGATGTAAGTCAATATGAATTTATGATCTATTAGCATTATTGTACTGCTTCCAGTAGTATATAGTGATGAGTTCGCTGTGACTGTTATATTAATTTGGTGCGATTTCAATTTTTTTTTATAAAGAACCTAATGTGTAACATAAGAAACTTAAAATTTTATTTTTTAATATGTAAAAAAACTTAGTTTTCTTACATTTCATTGACTAATAGCTTTATAGTGTTATTGAAGACTTCACTTATTTCGAGGTTTCAAAGTACACATGCGGTAAGGTGTCAGTGAAGTGTTTCTATGTACAAAATGAATTGCATAACATACAAAACAACATGTTGACTAAGACTACTCATACTAGCTCCAACACAAATTCTTAGTAAGCAATATGAACAACCTTGCTACCCTTATTCACTAATGAACTTGGTATCATACAATTTGAGTACGGAGTGAAATGTAATCTAAATTTTTATATAACTATATCATACATAAATTTAAATAGGTCTATTGAAAATTGTAGTATTTTTTTGTTAACAAAGTTAACTTTTATAAAGATTTGTTGTTTTGGGTTATACGATTATTATTACTTACTACATGATTGTGCATCATAGAATGTACTTAGAGTCGGTTACTACTAAGATATTTTGAATCAACAACATGTACCCATTTGTTTTACTTTATTTACAATTAAGGATATAATTAAGAATATAATGAGTTTGGTGTGGAACTTATGAATATAATTAAGAATATAATGAGTTTGGTGTGGAACTTTTCTTGTATAGTTTATATTTGTGTTTTCAATATCAAAATTATTTATGTTAGTTTTTATTTTCAATATCAAAATCATCATTTATGTTAGTTTTTATTTTCAATATCAAAATCATTTATGTTAGTTTTTATTTAATTTCATTTTTGATATTTTATATCAAGATTAGTTATTTTTTATTAAAAAAAAAATTATTAATAAAATTAGTCACTTAAAAGTCACAAATTGGTTAGTGGGTAATGGTTCTTGAGTATTGATTGGTCAAGATCTTTTTGTTGGCAGTGGATCCTCTTATAAGTTATCCAATGCCTTGGTTTGTCATCTAAACTTTTTAAATATATTTTCACTAGCACATATTAGCTCCTCTTCAATATTGATTTCTACAGGAGCCCAAGATCGGTTTTCCTCTCAAGACTTGAATTTGGAAGGAGTATTGGCTACAAAGTCGAATGATTACTTGAATTTGTTGAGAAGTAATGGAATATCCCTTAATAATGAAGCAGATAAAATTGTTTGGACTTGGAACAATCATAGTTAAGTTAACATATGTAGCATTAATGACTTTAAATCTACAGGTAGATGGTTTGTGGTGGCATAAGTATTTATGAAAGTTGAATATACCTATCAAGTTTATTTTTTTTGTTTGGCTTTGTATCCACAACCACATAATGACCGGTGAAAATTTCAAGCATAGAGGAGGCTATGGTCCCACAGTTTGCAGTCTTTGTCTCAACAATGAAGAATCTTCTCAACATTTATTTGTTGATTGTGAGATTGCACATGAAATTTGGAAAGAAGTGTGTGACTTCTTCAAGATCAAAGGAGTTTGTTTCTCCTTGTCTGTAAATGATTTTATTTTATCTTGGTTTTTGTCTTGGACGGAATTTAGATCTGTTCCCTTTTTTGTCATGTGGTGAATATGGAAGTACAAGAACAAAATCATGTTTGAGAATTCACTAAGAAATGTTTTTGGAGCGGTATCCAAAATTTTCCCGGCCATAAAGGAATTTCCTTTTGATTCAAGCTCATAAATGTTTGATTCCTTCTTGAATCTGGTTTACTTTGGGAAAAATCCTTTAGGCTTTTTTGACAGTGCTGCTGCAGGGGGAACATGTGGAGTTGGTGCTTTAATTAAGCTCAGTGCAAATCATCATTTCAGATTTTATCTAGTAGTTGGTATGGGTTCTAATATCAAACCAGAGCTGCTTAGTTTATGGAGTCTCCTGACTTTTTCCCAAATGCTTCATATTGAAGACTTCATGGTGGTGGGAGACTTAAAGGTGGTTTTGGATTGGTTTGCAGGGAAAGCTCGTCTGAATATTTTACTACTTCGACATTGGTTGACTAAAGTTTTGGTTCTAAAGAGGGATTTTATGAGGATAAATTGCTTTCATATTTATAGAAAATTTAACTCCATGGTTGATTCTCTCTCGAAGAAAGCCCTTGGGTATGAACATGGGAATCTTTTTTATGAAGAAATGCTTGATGATCAAGGTCTTTCTATATCTTCTGATTTTAGTTTGTCTTTCAGTATTATAATCTTTTGGAGGGAGCTTTTTGTTGTGATTTGTATAAGCTACTCAACAATTTTGAAGTTTGTGGGTATGCTACGACTGTATGGATTTTAAATCCATTTTGTTGGTTCCAGATTTATTTTTGAAGATAGGTTTATCAATAATTAGATGTTGTGTATAGATACAATCACTTCTTAAAACTCTAT